>VXBO01000253.1:39546-54099 GCA_013400135.1 Rhinoptilus africanus | reverse complement strand
TATATATATATTAAAAATAACATTCTGAGTCAAACTATAACGTAACAGTCTAATCCAGTGCAATCAAAAGTGCCAAATGCTGCATTGAAACCCAGATGTATAAATGCTAAAAAATTACAGAACATGAGTCATCTGTCATCGAGAAATTCAACTCTGGTGTTGAGCTGTGATCCAAACTGGCTGAAAATCCATACTCTTGCCTATAGGAAAAACAGACAAACGAATAACTTCTAAAGAAGACTTTTTAGATTATCTTTTGTCACAGATCTCTTCAAGATCTATATATTCAGGCACTTGCCAGATTTCCAGATTCCCATATATTATAAGACTCCTTGCATCTCACAGTCCTGCAACACTTCTTCCCTTGTTCCCTTGTTTTCATTTCATATTCACAGTCCCTGACCCCTTAGTGGAACCAGTGCATTGCAGTCTGTCTGCCACACTGCTCACAGGCAATGGCAGGTGAAATTTGTTCCTTTCAGAATAGATGCTGCATAATCACACACATCTTGCACACACCTCGCACACAGAATCACCAAACGGTTTGGGTTGGAAGGGACCTTAAAGATCACCTAGTTTCAACACCCTGCCCTGGACAGGGACACCTCCCACCAGACCAGGCTGCTCAAAGCCCCATCCAGCCTGGCCTTGAACACTTCCAGGGATGGGGCATCCACAGCTTCTCTGGGCAACTTGTTCCACTGCCTCACCACCCTCACAGTAAAGAATTTCTTCCTGATATCCAATCTAAATCTGCTCTCTTTCAGTTTGAGGCCATTGCCCTGTGTCCTATCATTACACTCCCTGATAAAGAGTCCCTCCCCATCCTTCCTATAGGCCCCCTTCAGGTACTGTAAGGCTGCTATAAGGTCTCCTCGGAGCCTTCTCTTCTCCAGGCTGAACAACCCCAACTCTCTCAGCCTGTCCTCATAGGAGAGGTGCTCCAGCCCTCTGATCATCTTTGTGGCCCTCCGCTGGACCTGTTCGAACAGGTCTATATCCTTCTTGTGCTGAGGGCTCCAGAGCTGGACACAGTACTCTAGGTGGGGTCTCACCAGAGCAGAGCAGAGGGGCAGAATCACCTCCCTCGACCTGTTGGCCATGCTTCTTCTAATGCAGCCCAGGATGTACATCCATGTACACATATTTATTGAGCAGGATTTCACAGAATAGCTCCAATGCACTTAATAACTTCATTGCAATGATTTTAGGGTTGAGTTCAGATCCTCTGGTGTGATGGAAGGGCCTTTTCCCCTATGGTCTCTTTGCCCACTTCCTCAGCTATTACATCTTTCCAACTTACTTCTGTGATCTTGGATAGCCCTTCACTTAAGCCTTACCCTTCTACTCCCTCACTATCTTTTTCCACTTCTTTCACAAAGTTTCCTTGAACTTTCATTGACTCTTCCTTTGAAGTCTCCTAAGTATCCTTCCAAGTATCCTTTATCATTTGCCTTAGCTATGAAGTTTTAAAAATTTCCCAGTCAAATATAGTAATCAACAGGTAAGTGAAGTCTCTCTGTATTATTATAGTTATCATATATTGCAAGATTTATCAGCAAAATGGTGTACATAAATGCATCCTCTGATGTAAAAATTTTTAGAGAAACAATCTGGCAATTGAATCTAAAAATTTAAGTTCTGTCTCAATGGATTTCCTTACTCCATATAATTAAGTCCTTTAGATCAGGAGACATTTTCTTCTTTAAAGTATCATTATGTTTCTGAAATCAAGACCATTCAAGTCTTTCTAATGGTTTCATTGAACTTTAGGATCAACCTACCCGCATAAACATTGTCCACAACCACACAATATGAATATGGAACACATAATGAATGTTAGTGTTATCTAACTATATGTACGTCTACATTTACATTGTTGATAACTGTTTCCCATCATATCATATCACATCAATAAAATCTCTGGAGAATCATGAGGCTACAATTATCCCTGTAAAAAATACTAAGAGTCTAGCTAAGGAAAAAAAATTTCATATAGTTCAAGTAAGTCTGTCAAATTGTATCCTTAACTGATCACAGCTGCTCAAGATTGTTAAAAATTTGGTATTTAAGAAACACATGATCACCTAAATAAAATTCAGCACCTACATCATTAAAGAAGGGGAAAAGTTCAACAAATAAATACATAATCATAGAATCATAGAATTATAGGGTTGGAAGGGACCTCTGGAGATCATCTAGTCCAACCCCCCTGCCAGGGCAGGGCCACCTTAGAGCAGGTTGCACAGGAACGTGTCCAGGCAGGAACGTGTCCAGAGTTGTTCCAGCCCCCTAATCATCTTGGTAGCCCTATGCTGCACCCTCTCCAGCAGTTCCCTGTCCTTCTTGAGCTGGGGAGCCCAGAACTGGACACAGTACTCCAGGTGGGGCCTCACCAAGGCAGAGTAGAGGGGGAGGATGACCTCCCTCCACCTGCTGGCCACACTCTTCTGGATGCACCCCAGGATGCCATTGGCCTTCTTGGCCACAAGGGCACATTGCTGGCTCATGGTCATCCTGTTGTCCACCAGGACTCCCAGGTCTCTTTCCATAGAGCTGCTCTCCAGAAGGTCAAATAGTCTGATATAGTTTCAGTGGTTGAACTTTGAATTAATTTAGCTAATAAATGAAGTGGAGTCATGCAGGATCTTTTCTATTTCAGGACAGCTCATCACTTTCATAAATCATCCGGAAAAAGGGAGGAGGAAGCCGTGAGGAGACAAAATTTGCTGGTGATAGTTATTCAAAGTAATAAAAACAAGGGCAACTGAACTGCAGAAGAAATAAAGTGATAACGAAATGGCAGATGAAATCAGTGCAGGTAAATGCACAGTGATGCACATGAGGAAAAACAATCCTAATTTTACATACAAGGTGATGAGCTCTGAGATTACTTTTACCATGCAGGAATGAGATCTTTAGAATGGGCTTGTAATAAATAGTTCAAAGAAAATGTCAGCTCAATACTCAGGAGCAGTAAATAAGAAAATAGAAACCTAAAAAAGGAAAAGAAAAACAATACATCAAATATTATTATATTGTATGATATTGTATAAAGCTATCCTGGGTGTTCTTTGCAGTTTGTACTACCCCCATCACCATTTCAAAAACAAAGCAGGGAAAAATTATAGAGAATAATCAAGGACAGTCACAAGGGTTATTCAGCTCGGGAAAAGAAACAACTAATAAGGGGTAAAGTCATATGTAACATTGAAAGATAAAAAAGGAAGGACTAGTACAATAGAGACTGGGGATATGAAAGTTATCTGTCTAAAAACAACCCACTAAACAAAATAGAAATCCTTCATAGCTCATAGCTAATCTGTGAAGTTCTGACACAAGGGGATATGGATGATAAACCTTTACATGAGTTTAAAAACCAGTGGGAGAAGTTTATAGAAGGAAAATCTATTAAGGGCTAGTAATCAAAGGCATAATCTCAAGTGCAGAAAGTCCTTTAGATACCATTTGCTGTGGATTGGGATGCTTATAGAGCTGTTAAAAGCATTTTAACTGCTTCTGATGTCACCTACAGTAACGACAGAGTTGAAAAAATACAAAGAAGAGAAATAACAAATATTTCAGATTCAAATATAGTTTTTAAGTTTTGTAGGGCTATATGATTTTTCCAGCTATTTCAGCAGGTCCAATAAAAGATACCATCTTTTCCTGTCTTTTTAGGGTTAGCCCCAGTAGGCAGCTAAGCTCTGCAGAGCCACTCACTCATTCCCCTCGCAGTGGCGTGGGGGGAAGAATCAGAAAGGCAAAAGTGGGAAAATTCATAGATTGAGATAAAGACAGTTTAATATGTGAAGCCAAAGCCATACACACAAGCAAAGCAGAATAAGGAATTCTTTCGCTACTTCCCATCAGCAGGCAGGCATTCAGCCATCCTCAGGAAAGGAGGGCTCCATCACGCATAGTGGTTACTTGGGAAGACAGATGTCATTACTCTGAACATCCTCCCTTTTTTCTTATTCCACTAGCTTTTTTTGCTGAGCATGATATCATATGGTATGGAATATCCCTTTGGACAGTTGGGGCCATCTGTCCCAGCTGTGTCCCCTCCAAATTTCTTCCTCAACCCCAGCCTACTTGCTGCCCATGAGAAATAGAAAAGGCTTTGACGCTGTGATAACACATGCCTGTATTATCAACACTGATTTGGTCACAAATACAAAACATAGCCACATACTAGCTGCTATGACGAAAATTAATTCTGCCCCAGCCAAAACCAGTACACTGTTTCATTTTCATCCTTGGTACATCATATAATTTTACTATGTACATAAGTATATCCTTAATAGGAATACTTCTCTGCATGAAGGCTTGGAAGAAATCAAAATTCCTCATTCAGCTGCTATGCTCTCTATCCAACAGTCTAGCTTAAATAACACATTCTTTAGAACTTGATATACTTATCAGATTAAATCTTCCTCTATAGAAGTGTTCACTTATTATAATAAATGTATTATAAAGCGAGTTCTGAAAAATACTCATAACTGTTATATGCTATGGCAATTAAAGCACACTAGAGTATTTTGACTTTGAAGTGAAAAAGAAAAAAAAGACACATGATATGTCCCCATAGTGGAAACTGTATCCATTATGCAGAAGTTTCCTGTGTCAATTCTGATGATTATCTATCAGAGAACTTTTTTGCGGTTAGTCTGAATATCGTGGAAGTTTAAAAAAAAAGAGAGTGAGTGCCAGTTTGGAGAAGGGCAGCTTAAAATTGAACTGTTAAAGTGACCTGGTGAGGAAGATGCTGAATTTTAGCTAGGTATTAGATTTTTTAAAAGAGACAAAAAAATCAACAAAGGTCTTTGTTACGGATAGTCAGAATTACAGGGCCCAAATTCTTAACAGTAGCAGATCACGTGGAAAATTTCAGAAAGGAAATAATGAGTTACCAAACCTCAGCTATCAGTAGAAAATGGAATGCACAACAATTTTCTAAGAAGGAATAAGAAAAAAAAAATGAACATATACACTAAACACCTCTCTATGTCGGACTATTAGAGATATTTTCCAATATATCTGAGGAAAACTGTTTTTCTCCATTTCAAAGATGTTTCTGAGTGCAATATGGGGTTTAACAGAAATTATCCATGGTCCTCAAAACCCTAATCATATCAGATGTTCCAGACACTGACCTTTTGTCAGGGAGAGATGATAAATGAGTGTTAACCTCCCAGAGGAGACCGTGCTACAATTTTCCAAATCTCACAGTTCGGTATCTAGCCAGCATGTTGGGGATTGGTTCAGTTGGCCCTAGGGTCCTACTTCCTAATTTAGATAAACTGCTGAAGCAGATTAGGCACATCCAAATCTTACTCAGATACAGATTCAGAAATACTTTTGGACACTGGGATTTCCCATTCCACTACTATGCATGTAACTACTTAATTACTGGCCTTGCAACTAATCCCAATAGGAATGAAGTTTGGAGCGTCAGGTTTTGTACCTGCCATCTTTCCAACCTGCATCATCACAGCCCAGTCCTGTCATGAAAGTTGTTTCCTTTGTGTTCTGCTATGCATGCATGTTTGTTCTGCTCTTTAGGATTCAAACTTGTTGGGATAAGCAGTGTCTTCCTACGTTTATATTGTCCCAGAAAGATGTTTCAATAATACAGCAAATACAGCATTAACTCTTCCAGTATTAGGTCACAAACGCTGAATCTTATGACACAAAACACTGGGTTTGCATCAGTCCCCTCCTCTCGGCTGCTTCAAACATTGAAAATGATTGAAAGTTTAACTTTCTTCTGTCATGCTTGATCCTGGATTAGGTATTGTCTTTGCCACCCTAACTTCACGTCAGATCAGATACCATGTTCTCTCTCATTCCTGACATTAAGCCTTCATGAACTCCATATCCAATGCTATGGTTGATCTGACAGATGTTTGACTGTGAGTCCCTTTGTCACCTCTGGTTATGTGTGCACACATAGATCGGCATTAACGAAGTTGTGGCCCTATGGAGGTGTGCCTGCTGCATCTCATTTTCTGAGGAGTTTAAAGAGAATTAGGTACCCAGCTCAAATTAAGTTTCATTTGGTTTTGTTTCTTCTGCCTTGGTTAAAAAACATCATTTTTTTCTCTTATTTTAAATGTTTAAATCAAGTATAGAAATAATACCTAACAATTACATACACGATAAGTCATAAATATCCAAAATAAACCTTCTAAATACCCTACGGGTTGCAAGTTGTATGTGAAGACAAGTGAGAAAATATTAACAAAGAAAATACATACAAGTTATAGCGATTTTACTAACAGGAACAAACATTCGCTATGTATTAAATACATATGCCAGAGGATAATTTGATTTTTTAGTCATACGCATAAGTCTACAATGCACAAAATCAGATTCTTGAAGACTGCTGAAGATAACACTGTTACTTTGTTTTAGTGGTACTGCATTAAAGAAATATGTGACAAAGCTAGTATCCCAGACCAAAGACTGCCTTTGCTGAACATGTATTTGTAGTGTTTGCATTGCTCAGTTTCCGTGCCAGGGTACCAAGGTGATATTTTATGTTATGTTCAGTATCAATCAATCATATTCATTCATCTTTATTTGCTGTGCTGTCCGATAGAAGCCTGAAGGAAGCAAGAAAATAAAAGCTATCTAGGGTAAGTGTAGGATTTAATATAGTAGAGGAAATATCCAAAGTCCATCAATATAAATGAGAGAAAAAGTAAACAATGTTGGTGGCACTGAAGCCCAAAGTGAGATTCATAGGTAAATAAAAACATACAAGTAAAATTTTGTTCAGAGTAGATTTTAAAAATGGGAGTCAGAAAGCTTTACCTGGGGCTAATATAGCTGGTTTCTGGTGTAATAATTCTAAAGGCATCTTTTCCTGAAGAAAGATACATAAACCATATTATTGCAGGCAAACCTAACTGCCTAAATCTATTCATCTTGAACCCTTTTCCTGATGGTTCTTTTCTCATGTTTGTGATTATCTCCCCATGTGCCCACTCTACCTAACCATCCTGCAGCCTTCAGGGACTCTGGCTAAGTGCTCCTCCAGAGGAAGTAAGGTGTAAGAAATCAGTAAAGGAAAGCAAGAGACCAGCATGGCTGAGTGGAGACCTGCTGGTTAAACTAAAGGTTAAGCAGATAATGCACAGGCAGTGGAAGCAGTGACAGATATCCTGGGAAGAGTATAGGGACACTGCCCGGTTGTGTAGGGATGACATCAGGAAGGCCAAAGTATGGCTGGAGCTGAACTCAACAAGGGACACAAAGAATAATAAGAAGGGCTTCTACAGGTATGTCAGACAGACAAGGAAGGTCAAAGAAAGTGTATTCCCGCTTATGAGCAAGACTGGCAAACTGATAACAACGGACAAAGGGGAGGCTGAGGTACACAACAACTTTTTTGTCTCAGTTTTCATTGGCAACCTCGAATGGACTACAAGGCAGGGACTGGGGGAGCCAAGTCCCTCCCACTGTTAGAGAAAACCAGGTTAGTGACCACTTGAGGAACCTGAACCTACATAAGTCTATGGGGTCTGATGAGATGCCAGAGTCCTGAGGGAATTGGCTGATGTATTTGCCAAGCCACCCTCCATGATATTTGAAAAGTCAAGGCAGTCAGATGAAGTCCCCGATGACTTGAAAAAGGGAAACATTGCACCTATTTTTCAAAAAGGGTAGAAAAGAAGACCTTAGGAAATACTAACCTGTCAGTCTCATGGAACAGATCCTCCTAGAGATTATGCTGGGGCATATGGAGGACAGGAACGTGACAGCCAGCATGGCTCCACCAAGGGTAAATCCTGCCTGACTAACATAGTGGCTTCCTATGATGGAGTGACCACATCGGTGGATGAGGGAAGAGCTACGGATATTGTCTGTCTGGACTTCTGTAAGGCCTTTGAAATGGCCCCCAGAGCATCCTTCTCTCTAAATTGGAGAGGTATGGATTTGATGAGTGGGCTGTTTGGTAGATGAGGAATTTTTTGGGTGGTCACATCCAGAGGGTAGTGGTAAACATCTCAATTTCCAAATGGAGATTGGTGACAAGTGGTGACCCTCAGGGGTCCATATTGGCACCAGTACTGTTCAATATCTTCATCAGTGACATATACAGTAGGATCGATCACACCCTCAGCAAGTTTGCGGATGACACAAAGCTGAGTAATGCGGCTGGCAGGCCTGAGGGATGGGATGTCATCCAGAGGGACCTGGATAAGCTTGAGAAGTGGGCCCATGTGAATGTCATGAAGATCAGCAAGGCCAAGTGCAGGGTCCTGCACCTGGGATGGGGCAACTCCCGGTATCAATACAGGCTGGGGGATGAAGGGATTGAGAGCAGCCCTGCTGAGAAGGACCTGGGGTTACTGGTGGATGAAAAGTTGGACATGAGCCAGGAGTATGTGCTCACAGCCCAGAAAGCCAAGCATGTCCTGGGCTGCATCAAAAGAAGCGTGGCCAGCAGGTCGAGGGAAGTGATTCTGTCCAACTAGTCTGCTCTCGTGAGATGCCACCTGTAGTAGTGTCCAGCTCTGGAGCACCCAACATAAGAAGGACATGAACCTGTTGGAGTGAGTCCAGAGGAGGGCCACAAAGATGATCAAACAGCTGGAGCACTTCTCCTATGAAGAAAGGCTGAGAGAGTTGTGGTTGTTCAATCTAGAAAGGAGAAGGCTTCGGGGAGACCATATTGTGGTCGGTCAGTATTTAAAGGGGGCTAATAAGAAAGACAGGCACAAACTTCCTGGCAGTACTGTTGCAATAGGACAAGAGGTAATGGTGTTAAATTAAAAGAGGGTAGATTCAGACTAGATATAAGGAAGAAATATTTTACAATGAGGGTGGTGAGACACTGGAACAGGTTGCCCAGAGAGGTGGTAGATGTCCCATTCCTGGAAATGTTCAAGGTCAGTCAGGCTGGACTGGGCTCTGAGCAACCTGATTTAGTTGAAGATGTCCCTGGTCATTTCAGGGGAGGTATGACTAGTGAGCTTTAAAGGTCCCTTCCAACCCAAACTATTCTATGATTCTATGATCATGAATGAGGCAGCCCCACACGTTGAGCTGGTCATCAGAGTTTGTTGGCATACACAAAGCAGCTCTGACTCATACTCCATGTGACAACAGAGATAAGGAGCCCAGAAAGCCCACAGTGATCTTTTTGATCATACTTGGCAGTGGTGCTCTACACATTCTGGAGAAGACTGAGGATAAGGGCTCTACCTCCAATATCGATTCAAGTGTTGATTCAATATGACTACCTTAAAAAAAAAATCTTAAATATGGTTAGACGGAATAAAACCTAAAGGCATTTCATTGCCTAATTCTTAATACCATCACTAACTATAGGTATTTCATTTTCATAAATCCACATCTGTAACCACATAATTCTTGTAAATATTATCAAAAAAACACCACGACACCATAAGGGGAGGGAAAAAGAAAGAGAGAAAAAAAGGCACAACGTGCCTCCTTTATCTGAGGATTGTGGTGTGAAACACCCAAGTCAAAGCGATGAAGGAAGAAAATGAAGGTGTCTCAGGCCAAGTTGCATGAAAAGGCAACTGCGTATGGATAGCGGGATAGTTAATGAAAGGTTGAAAATGAAAAGTCACTTAAAGTGGCCAAGGTTCCCTAATGACAAAACCAGATTCAGATAGAGACTTTCAAAGGATGTTAAAAAGAATGATCTGCTGAACCTTTAGTGGCATTTGGGCTTCTTTGAAAATCCAAATCATAGTCTGTACTGAGAGACTTGAAAGGAAAGCTAATGATGAAACCTGTAGAGATTAAAACAAAAAGTAACTTTCAAAACTTTGAATGCTCCCTTGAGACAAAAAGTAAGCACTAGGTAGTCTGGAATCACTCATTACTGTAATCAAAAGTCTCGTCAGTATTCTCAGAAACTAAAAGAAAATAAGTAAAAAAAAACGAAAAAACCCCCCAGGGAATAGTGTGACTGCAAGTGATTTATTTGAGTGATTTGTGATAATGACTGAGAATTCCATTTGGAAAAAAAAAAAAAAA
This sequence comes from Rhinoptilus africanus, assembly GCA_013400135.1. Lineage (NCBI taxonomy): Eukaryota > Metazoa > Chordata > Aves > Charadriiformes > Glareolidae > Rhinoptilus > Rhinoptilus africanus. The sequence goes on along the minus strand of VXBO01000253.1, from coordinate 44,079 downwards.
CATAAAGGAAAAAAAAACAGATTAGACGATTAGACTGGAAAAAGGCCCTTCCTGTTCTGAGGTTTTTCTATGGCTAAACAAGATTAAGGAGTGAAATAACCACAGCAACAGCCTCTAATGTATTTTTGTAAATTGGTAATAGTTTCATTAAACAGATTGGTAAGCCTGAAGCTTTCATCAGGCATGGAGCAAAGCTGAACTAAAAAGATTTCTTAGATTTATAAATGAGAAAAAAAATAATTGATGGAAGCACAACATATGATATGTAAGGGTAGAGGTTATTGAATCTACTCCCATAAACAATAAAATTCATCTTTATTATAATTATTTTGCAATTAACTGAGACATTGTTTCAAACATGGGGATAGTTCTATTATATGAAAATATTGTACTATTTGTTTTTCTCTCAGAGTGCCACTCATTTTTAGTATTTTTTACTAAATTGCATGGATTTCAAGTTCCAGTGATTGCCATTATTTTCTACTAAGTTGCATAGATTTTAAATTAATCAGAACTTTTTGTGTTCTTTCCACCAGAAAACCTCAAACAAACTGCAAACAAGTCCTATGTTGAAGAACTTTACTTTTTTAAAAAAACTACCCCACAGTTAATGGAATAAGGTACCTAAAAAAACCCCAACAAATAAAACCAAACTAAACTAAATTAGAAAATTCAACCTTCAGTTTTCCACTGATGTTTCATAGTACTATTGTAATCACTGTAAATTCGATCTGTTCCACTTAGTTAAATTATAACTTTTTGGTCCATAAGTACTAGTTAACCACCTACAACTTTCTAGCTAAATGTAAACTTAGAAAGTAGTGAAATAGTGACAAAGCTAAGTTTAAAAAAAAAAAAAAAAAGATACAAAATGTAATACCTTCTGCTCTTCTCTTTACACCTACTGTTTTCAGACAACTCACAANACAAGGGGTAATGGGCACAAACTTGAGCATAGGAAGTTCCACCTAAACATGAGGAGGAACTTCTTTACCTTGAGGGTGGCAGAGCACTGGAACAGGCTGCCCAGGGAGGTGGTGGAGTCTCCGTCTCTGGAGACATTCAAAACCCGCCTGGACGCGTTCCTGTGTAACCTGCTCTAAGGTGGCCCTGCTCTGGCAGGGGGGTTGGACTAGATGATCTACTAAGGTCCCTTCCAACCCTATGATTCTATGATTCTATGATTCTATGAACTCAAATAAAGAAATGGTCTGGGCAGAGGTTTTGCTGTGCAAATGTATTAAATTAGCTAACCACAAACAGACAAACCAGCACCTCTCACAAGTTCATGTCTGCACTCCAGGACACAGAAAATATGTCCATACGGTCAGAATCAAAGTACTGATCCACACTACAATGTGCAGCCTGTCAACCCCAGATCTTCAAAAAAGGGCACTTCCTTTTTTTGAAAAGTTTAGTATTGCCACGGCATAAGAGTTGGTGAAGATGTTTGATAATTTCCACTTACATGCATCATCACAGCCAGGCTGGCCCTTAATATTTTAAAACATAATTACCATTAATAAAAATCAATGTTTTAACTAGTTCTCCAGAAATATGTGAAAATGTGGTCCTTTGATATGTAAACACAGAAGGAAGGTTCAATCTCTCTGCCAGATAGATAATCAACAAGAGGATCCATAAAGAAAAGCCTATAATCTTATTTTAAAAATGAAATTGCATACATTTTATATTTCTTTCTTAGATGCTGAGACATTTTTGTAAGTGATATTGAAGAATTTACAAATATAACTATGGTCATTAATCAGAACATTTCTTTTTATTCATCCAGAGAGAAGACAAAAAGAAATAATCTATGAATGTTAAAATAGAGCATTGTCACTTTATATCCTGTCACTTTTGTTGAGTCTATTATTTCAACTCCCTGTTGATAAATACAAGAAACAACCCAAAACCAAAACCCAAAACTTTCCCATTTGATGATACTTGTGCTGTCCTCACCATTGGCTATGTATTTTCAGTGTTTGGTGGTATTGTCCAAGATTATTTCCCAACAGTAAGTTCAGCTGTTTTAGAAATACTGCGGTTGTACTCCATGTCTCTGCAACGTAAATCAGGGATATAATTTCATCTTTATTCAACATGTAGATAGGAGGACCACAACATGGTATGGCTCACTGAAGTCAAAGTGCTTCGTTGTGATATCTTATTTCTATGCATGACATCACCAGAAAATGCATCATTTAAACCAGAGTCCTTGCCAAGCAGTTTTAACTTTTCTTAATGCCAGCTTCATAGCTTGACATTTTTAGTTCATGTGGGGTTATGGTGGGCAAAACAAAGTTTTCTAAAAAAGCTAAACCTCTCCTCGCTCCTGTTCACCAACAGCAGAGAGCACTTAGCACCTGAGGCCTTTATACTACTCTAAGTCAAAGCTACCTCAGAGAAAAAGGTCCTACTAGCAGAAGCCTTCCACGTGTTTCACGTGAATACTAAAAATTGTGGAATCTGACTACATCCCTTCCTAAAATTACGCTGTTATTAATCTATATTTTTTTCTTTCAATAATTCTTTTAGCATTTTCTTGAATCCTTACAAAAGTCTTACCATCTCTTTACAGTTTTTTTCTTGAATGAATGTCAAGAAATTGAGTTCTTGAAGATTTCTTGAAAGCTCTTTTTAAAGAGATGAGAAATTTAATAATTTTTGTCTCTTCAGCAAACCCTGGAATGATGTCACTGAAGGATTGCCACAAACGAAGCTGCAGTGAAGTCAGCAGCACTAGACACTACTGAGTTTACACAGTGTCCTGCCCAAAGAAACTGTTAATCAAATGAACATTAACATAGGATCAACTCAGTTTGAGCGAAACATTTTTGAGGAGCAATTCCAGGTGTCTATTCATTCATAGCACTGATTACCCCTTCTCAAATCAGAGAGAGATGTAATATTAATTTTAGGCCCATTTTAATTCCCCAGGATTTCTCCCACCCCAGTTACTCATAACCTACTACATGACAGTGTAACAGCCTTTGCCGTGTGATAACTGACTTCAGGCATCAGCAACTATCATCCTAATATTATTCACCAATAACTTCCTAAACTCCTGAGAACTTTTAGCATCGCTTTTCCTCCATGATGCAAGAATGTATGAGAATCCTAAGTATTTTGCTGCAGGTCCTATACAATTTCTGCCAAATGCTTATCTGTTTTTCCTGTAATTACAAGTTAAATCAAGGAGGAACTGGCAAATGTCAATATTATCACTGACACACCATCTGCTTTTTCGATTTATATAATAGCGTAGGTAGACAGGAAAAGCTGTTTTAAACTTTCTGCTACTAGAGGAATCTCCTCTAGAATCAGCTCTCAAATCAACTCCTTTGAAACAGAAACTTATTTTTGTTAAATGAATCATGGCATAGATGGCATTGATGCTGCATGGTGAACTAAGTCAATTTTAATCTTGTTTAATCTCCAGATTTACCATTGGCTTTTCACAGCATATGAGAGAGATGTCATGGAAGTTAGTGATCTTTGATCACACTGTGAAAAATAAGACCTTGAAACTTTTAGTTATGGTAGGATGTAGAAGACGTGGAAAAGCACTCCTTTATAACGCTGACATTTTTTACCAATTTAAATGCCACATCAGTGTACTTTATGTGTGTTGCCTTGAATATACTGTCACATTACATAGCTATCTATTATCTTTTTTCAGTGCATGCAAACATCAGGTTAATCGTTTCGCCGTCTTACACAATCAGTCACAAGTTAGCGACAACTGAAGTTCTAATGTGCAAGTCTGCAGAAATTCACTATAGCTGCATTGTGAAGTAAGTCATACAATAACTAGTCCTCTAACTACTTTCTAATGGAGTTTAAGTACTAAATCAATGACAGTGGCCTTACTGTAAGAGTGTTATTGTTGCCATGCACATGTATGTGCAGAACACAGTGTCCCATTTCTAGCACTGAGGATTTAGAACTTTTTTTTTTTTAAATAAAATGTTTGTAACCTCTTCAGATGAAAACCACATCAGCATATATACAATGCTATCCATTCAATTTCAGTGTCAGAAATTAATGAGACAAAATAATCACAGAATTTCAGGCAAAAATACTTGAAATTACCATGAATGCATCACCTTTTGCTATGCTGGACAAATTGCTAAAAGACCCTTAGATAGTGTTATTCAGTTGATTTTCACTAGCGCTTATTTACATCCTATATTCTGGCCCATAAATTTTAAAATTCAGAAACTGATTTTGAGTTAATTGAGCTGACCCGTTTCACACCAACACTGTCAATTTCTAGGTTTTTCTTTTTTCACTGGCATCCTGTTCTCTGACATCATTGTACCTGGTTGAGAATTTTTCTACCTATAGAAACTTAAAGGAACTTTTCAAGTCCACACACAGTCTAAGTCCTGAAGGGACTCCTACCAATTAAAAGCCTTTCATTTAGTTCTTGAAAGGGTCAGAAGATAAAATTTGAAAACTTTGGTAAAAAATGTTTTGGTTTGAGTTTTGGGAAAAAAAAAAAAAAAATATATATATAAAGATGTAGAA
>VXBO01000253.1:0-39512 GCA_013400135.1 Rhinoptilus africanus | reverse complement strand
GAAAAGACAAAAGTGAACTTTGAAAATAAGAAGAAAGAAGCAAATCAAGGGAAAATGTGAAATTTCCATGGATTTCCAAGGATTTAAATAACAAATTATGAAACAAAGAACACAGAGCCCCAAGTTTTATTGCTTTTCTTTCAGTGACTAGCATTAGCAATGCTATCTCTTTAGGGCAAAACACCAAAGTGTCCAGAACCTCAAGTTCATCTGGGCTAAGGTCCATAGGCACCTGGCAGTATTTGGCATGGGACATCCCTTTGAAAATATTATTCAATAAGATTTAACAATCCTTCCTAAAATTTATTTTACAGAGAAATATGCTGACATCCTCTCAGGTTCTTCTTCCTAGGTATCTCTTAGCAATTGCATAAAATCTCCCACCCTAGGACTTTGTAACTCAAAATATCCATGAAACACTTCTATACTCTTCTGAGATTTTCTTGAACATCAACCTTTTCAAAAAAGGACAATTACATGCAAGAAACTAGGGTTTTGTGTTTGTGTGTTATTTCTGGAAAAGAGCATTAATATATGCTAAAGTTTTGAAAAGATACAAAAATCATTGGAGATTGTGACCAATAATTCAGAATTTGCAAGTTTTTGATAGTTACAAATCTTCAGAAATTACTTATTAAGTTACCAATTCTGAAAATCGCATCTCAGTAGGCCTCATTATATACTGTTGGAAGTGAGTCACATGCCACTGAAACAAGCACTCAGACTCAGATTTAAAATTTACTGGGTTATTACAGTTTTTGATTCCTTTGATAAATGTCCTTGTTGAACACAGACAGCAACTCTCTTCTTTACTTAAGCTCCCACAAATCTCCTCAAGTCTGTTGGATATTTAAATCTAGGCATTTGCTTCATTGAGTAGATTCAACTAATCCCTGAAGCAACACACATATGGATGCAGTAACCTCTTTAGTAATTTGTTCAAATGCTCTGTATGCTTGCCGTCAGTGCCAGTGTCTCTCATTTAAATCAAATAAAGTATCAGTGTGTTTCTTTGGAGAGAAATTCATAGAGCTTAAGCAGTAACATAAATCACCACTGAAAAGCTATTCTGCTTGCTTCTCCTCCAGCATTAACTTGGAGTAATTCCTGGATCCAAAGAGCTTCCAGGAATCACTGAAGTCTTAGTGATCTCAGCTGAAACCTGCATCCCTTGTCACTTTAAACGATCATAAATGGTGTAGCCAGTCTCTGAGAAATAATACTTTCTCAGGAAAGCACCATACTCTTTAATTCCTCCTTTTTTCTTTACCTTCTTCTTCTTTTCCTTCTACAGCTCACTATTTCTTTGCCGTGAGTTTTTCCTACACAGGTCACTCCTCTGCAGCAGGAAAAGGGAGTGAAAAAATATGGTATGAGGAGCAAAAATACTCTCCTTGGTCATGTTCTTTCCTCAAAACATTTCAACTTGTACTGTGTCCTAAAGCACTACAGCTAGGTCTTCCAAAGCAACTTTTCACACTTTACGGGCAAAACAAATAACATATAGGGTTCAAAAATGGTTACATCATTGGGGAGCAAGAGGAAGGATTTACATAAAAAAACAACTACACATAAGAGCAATAAGTTTTATAGTACATATTTAGAACATCTACAAGACTTAAACCCTTTTCCACCCACAATTTGTTATTTTTCTTGCTTTAGCTACTGTGCAATTGCTTTCTTTGATAAAAAAAGATCACGTTACTCTATTCATACATTTAACGAGCCAGTATGTCACAAAGAAAAAATAATCCATTTCACAATTTAAGTAATAAATACCAAATCTTTTCACGATTTACTTCCCTTGTCAACACCTCTTTTTTTCCTTTGAAGATCTTATTTATACCTTATCACTACAGTAACAAAAAGCCTGAAGATACCAATATATATATATACATGGCTATATAAAGAGGAAATAACTTTAGCTAATTAGGTGATAAATGGCAGCTAATTTATATACATTGACATGTTTCAGTTTGAGGCATTAATCCCCTTTGATTTTCAGGTTGGGAAAAATAAAAAGGTCCAAGGTACCAGTGGTGTGTGTGTTGGCAAGGGAGGATATCAATCATGTGTTGACACAAGGCAAATGAGAAAGGTACAGAGTCCTATGGCAGGTCTAAGCAGGTACTTTCTTACACAAGACTACAACACCTAAAAATAGCTCCCAAAAATACAAAGGGAGGTTTCTCAAAGAGTAATTTGATTCTACAGTTCAGTTCTAAAAAGTAACAAAAGAAATAAGAGGGTACCAACAAATGTTATTATCAGGGACTTAGACATGTATTAGCTTCTTACAAGACCACGGACAAAAACCTTACACTGTTGTGGCAAAATGACATCAGGCATATTGGGTAACACTTATTGAATATATTCTTGATAGGAAAGCCAATTTTTACTCTTTAATTTTTACAACTGCAGTTAGTTGTAAGATAGACGGAAAGAGTTGACAGGCATATTATGAACGCAAAAGACACTTTACATTGCATGAGTCAACATAAATATCTATGGAAACAATAACATTCATGCTTAGCTTCCCTGACTTTCATTCCAAGGCATTCTTTCCTACATGCATTTTTGTATTTTTGATTTTTTTTAAAAAAGGAAGTCAGTCAGCAAATACTACTTTTCAGTGGTGGCCCATGCTTGCTGGTGAGTGCATGATTAAGCAGCTTGTGATATGGAAAAAAATTGAGTTTAAGCTTCCTGAAATGGCCTACTTTTTCATTTGTTTTGAGAGCACTTGGGTAAACTTTGGCACTTGACATAAAAAAACCTAATTTTGTAAGACTATAAAAAGCACTTGAGTTAAGAGTACATGTGTTAATTGGTTATTGCCCTTCGATCCTCATCTAAAGCACTGGCTCTCTAGAAGAAGCTGTGCTTTTTATTCTAGCACTGCTACAATCCTTGTGAAGTTGAACCAGTCTTTATTAAAAGACTCTATCTTACTTTGTCCATGCTCCAAGCTGCCCAGGAACATAACACTTCTGCAACGAGGGATAGCCATCTGATTATGTGTTAAAAAACCCTTGTCAGTGGGCAAGGTTGAGTGAACAGTCAGGGCAGTGTCATGCTCAAGCAGCTACACATATTGTAAATTGGAGAGGTCTCACCTCTGCCCAACTTGGGACCCAGAGCTGTGGGCAAAGGGAGCTCTGAACCCCCCACCATTTCTGTTTTATTTCAAAGTCTCCCTGGCAACTGGAAGGTCCCCGCAGCCATTGACAAAAGGAGCCCTGATATTAATCTTTATCAGCATTCAACATATGAAACAAGAACCATTGTGAACTATCACTAAAATTTCTTTCTTAAATCTTTTTTGCTGATTTCCTAGATGATTGCTCTCCCAGAGAGAGCAATTGAAAGTTATTAATAGCCATTCCTCAGCTCTGAGGACATATTTATGCTTCCTATCATCTTCCTGCATAAAATATCAAAGGATAAACTTAGAGGCTGTTTCTGCACATATCAGGAGTGAATTTCTTTGTGAAGAACTCACTACACCTAACTCTAAAGACTAGACTCAATTTTTAATTTTTCCTATCAGTATTTATTTTTTTAAATAATGGAAATTCTAAGAAAAAGGTCTCAATTTAAATACTTTTATAAAAATATATTTTTTACATTTTGAAGATTAAAAAACCTGCACACCTGCAATACTTTAAAGTGTAAGAAACAGTTGTAAAAACAGCATGGAAAGTATTGCATTATGAAAATGTAATTGTCAATTCAATTCCATTTAAATTTTAATTTCATTTCAACTTTCTTTTTCTTTTCATATCTTGAAAGCAACAATAAAACAGTATATGAAACTTGCTACACCTTCCATTGGGCTTTTTATCTTTGTCAATTTTATATTCTACACCTTCCTCCTGCACAATATGAGCCTCAAATACTCAATCAGCACAACTGCTGAGCGTTACACTACTGCCTGCAATAACACTCAACAGAGACCATGCTAGAATACATAAAGTGCTAGATAAAATGTCTGTTTTGCAGAGTATGTCTGAAACTGCATATGGCACTGAAAATCATAAACATATTTTCTTTTTTTACAGTGATTCAATTCTCCTGTTGTAAATTATATAATACAAGCCCCTTGTGAGAAGTGATAATAAAGATAAATAATGGTTTTGAAATGCTTAGATACCAGAGTAATGATCCATATAGACAGATTGAATAATTGCTTTCCAAACAAGTTTTCCCACTACCACTCTGTATCAAAAAAGAAGAAAGGGAAAGAAAAAACAAAAGGCCTGGAGGAGAGACCTAGAACAAGTAAACAAGAAGAAACTATGGAATATCTACTCATTAACAGCACTCTATCTGCTCTGCTGTCTAAAAGAGATGGAAATACTCTTTTCTGAGGATTAAGAAGAGGGGAGAAAAATGGTGGCTGTATGGTATGTCACGACATATAGCCACTGGAAAAAGTGTTCCCCGTCTTCCTCAAGCTTGACTCTGACTACATTGATTTTAAACAAAGCTTTTGTGCTACATATGTTTATAGCTACAGTGCTATCTCTGCCTTCCTTTTTATCTCTGCACCTATATAACTGGTTCTTTACTGAGGTTGCTGAACTCTTACTTTCAGGCAAAACCAAACAGTGCAACTACACTGATGAGTAAAATAGCACAGCCTTGTAAGAGTTACCACCAGTTATTTCTCTGAAGAGTTACCACTTTTTCTTCTTTTTGTGTCTCACAATAAGACCTTTCAATGCTTTCTCTGAGTACTGCCAGAGTCAGGTGAGAGATGTCCAGAGGGGTCAGGAAGGGCAATATGCTACCATTTCTCAGAGGCAGTCCTTTACCAGCAGCCACCACACTTCCCTCTGAGGCTGATTACAGTTGTTCACCAGCCTTCTCCATAACTCATTGCTCCTTTTCTACATCCTGGCCTTGTCAGACACATAGGATGAAGACAGTCTTGCTGCCCATGAAACACTGAGAAACAGCACATGAGCAAAGGTATGTTTATCATTCTACAAACCAAGTTGCCAAACTTTGAGTTTAACTATTAGTTTCTTTACATTTTTGCTAGCAAGAAATGAAGAACAGCTCTCTTCCTCTCACTAGGACATTAAATAGTTGCAGAAGATGGAAAACACCATCTCCAATCTCAACTAAAAAATGCATGCAATTAAAGAGACATTTGCAATTACAAGGATCACAATTTCAGTAATGACCTGTGAAATCAAGTTGGGGTCACCTTAATAAACAAAATGATTTGTTTATATCTTCAAGAAAAAACCCCAATAATTAAATAGTATACTTTAAACACGGACAATTAATTTTTCTTGTTTATCATTATAAATGAGAACAGGAACATTGAGAACTATGGAAGAAAAAATAATCAGAATTGTAACAGACTTTCAGCCAGTAAAATTCAGAGTTAAAGTCCCCAGCATAACTTCTCTGCAGGACTTGTACTGTTCATTGCATTTATTTAAAAAGTAACATAATACAATTCAAAAACCAAAACTAAGTCATGTTGTCTATGCACACTAAAATAGCTAGCTGGTCAAGGGAGGTGACTGTCCCACTCTACACTCCACTGCTGCAGCCCACCTCGAGTATTGTGTGCAGTTTCGGGTACCTCGGTATAAGGACATCAAACCACTAGAATGTGTCCAGAGCAGGGTGACCAAGATGGTGAAAGGTCACACGGGTTACTTATGAGGAGCAGGTGAAGTTACTTGTCTTGTTCAGCTTGGAGAAGAGAAGGCCAAGGGGTGCCCTCATCGCAGTCTACACCTTCCTCAAGGCGGGCAGCAGAGGGTGAGGTGCTGTGAGGGTGAGGGTGAGGAGATATGGTGACCAGCAACAAGACAGGGGAAATGGAATGAAGCTGCATCAAGGAAAGTTCAGATTGAACATTAGGAAAAGGTTCTTCACTTAGAGGGTGGTCAGTCACTGGAACAGGCTCCCCAGAGAAGTGGTCATGGCACCAAGCCTGTCAGACTTCAAGGAGCTTCTGGATGATGCTCTTAGTCATATAGTTTAGTTTAGGTAGTCTTGCAAGGAGCAGGGAGGTGGATTCAATGGTCCTTGTGGGTCCCTTCCAACTTCACATATTCAAATTCAAATGAGTTCTGGCTGCTAAAGGGATCTTATCTTTGTTTTTTCCCCTGAATATTTCAAACCAACTAAATAAATTCCACGATTTTGAAGGTTGTTTTACCTTATGTGAGTACATTAAATGCACATAAATATTAATGTAATAAAAGATTAATAACATTCTCTGAAAAATAAATACTGTGAGTGAAAAATATCATTATTGAATTCCTTGGAAATAGAGCAAACTATCAAAATACTGAAATATGAATGTTACTATAATGACTGGTGTGTTGGCCTGGTTTTGCGGTAGGGTGTTCAGTGAAAGACTTTCATTATTTTGAGAGTTCTCTCAGCACTCAGGTAGTTCACATGGCTCACTTTAATTATTTCTTTTACAGCTGACACTTGCATAAGTAATTTGAGACTTAAGCTAGCTTTCCTACTTATTCAACAATCATTTTCAGAAAAAACATTCTCATATATGGGAAAAGACAAGAAAAACAGGAAGGAAATTCTCTCTCTGCATTTCCCTTCTATTCACCATTCCCCAAAAAATCACTGCCTCCTTTAAAAAATTAAGCTAGTTAGCTAATGATACGTTCTTGCGAGTTGTACAAGAACACCTGTAAATATATACCGTGTGCATTTTCTGTGCTCCTTTTTACAAATCTACAGATACTAAACAATAACAAAGCCTGTGGTCCAACATGCTCCAGGCAATGGACCTCAAAATGCACAATAATAAACATCAAAATACGTTGTTGCTCCATCTTTGCCTTCTTATTTGGAACACCAAGTTCTGTATAATAGTATTTCTCTGGTACTACTGTAAGCCAAAAAACCCTTTGTCTGTTATGGGTCTACCTCTCTTCTCCACTTCTTTTTCTGTATTCTGCTGTCCTGCTGCTCACTCTAGAATATACTAACTAACATCTGACTGAGTTTAAGATAAGGAATACAGTCGGTATCAACTGGTTTACCATCAGTCTCATATATGCATATGAATGAGAGAAAATTGCTAAAGATTGACTCAAAAGATGCAAAGGCGCAAAAGAGAATGAAAGTCTAAATAGAGGGACAAAATAATCAAGATTTTTTTTAGGATATGCAAGAGCTTTCTGCTGTACGGAAAGCAGGGTATCAGTTATTTTTCTATTGTTTGTTTATGTTGAAGCCTTGCATGAGTGAAACACCAAAGTAAAGCAGTCTACACACACACACACATTGTTTCTGAAGAAGGTGCTTTTTAATAGTGAAAAGGCATTCAAGTGTAGCTGAGCCATAGATACGTTTATGATTTATTATTTTGAAAGTATTTTCTTTTGATACGGGATTTACAACACCCAACTCTCAGAACTGTACTTGTAAGTACCACTCAGAAACATCTCCAGAATCCAGGATTACCTGGACAATCCTCATTTGCCTAAACACTGCACTCACTGTGTAGGAGTACTCCATATATGTATAGTAAGGCTTAATAATTGCAGATAATTAGCTCAATTTCAAGTTTACATGCAATCTAGGCCTAGCACTGGCCTACTGTACTGTTGCATCCACTACTGTCTGTGGATTCTCCAGATTGAAAAAAGTGTTGAGCCTGGGCATCACTGGCCGCCACTTCAATATACCACTGCACAAACACCTGCACATTAGAGACAATACAGATAGAACTGGAAATTGCATACAGAGTCAAAGATGTTAAGGTGTAAGAATCTCTGCCTTTATTTCCTGTGTCCACATCGGCTGAAATTCCAGTTTGCATTAATTAAGTGTTTATCACCATAATAAACTCATTATTCCACTCCTCATAAATGCTGTAGGGCTTACTGTAAAAGAAAATCTCTGCGGCATTATATATAGTTTTCTAGTTAAACTATCCCACTCTTTTGAGATAATTGCATGACAGTACTGTACATAAAGCTTAAACAAAATTCACATCTAGTTTCTAGATGAAGGACTGGAGAAAGACACTGTTTCTATTTGAAGGGTTTACAATTGGCCCATGACATTTTAAAGAATACAATATGTTTTTTTTAAGAGAACTGGTGACAGCCTCCCGTAGGGATGCTGGGAATCTGCTAGGACCTGCAATCCATAACTGAATGCACATAGGCAGTTGCATTGCTAATAAATCTCTTCTTACTAGATGCCTAGCTAAAATCCTCTTCTGTAAGAGGTAGTATCCATAGAGAAACTTAGGACAGAAATTATAAAAAAAGTGAGGCTCAGGAAAGATAAAGTTGGTAGTGAGAAAACAGGAGCAGCTAAAGATGTGTAACAGGCAAAATTCACTGGACGTACTGCATAGATTCAAGCATGGATAAAGAGGGGTATGAGAAAGAAAGAAGCAAAAAGATGAACTACTGAGTTATTATTGTACATAAAGCAATTGAAATGGTGTGAAAGTAAACCTCGCTGAGACAGCAGAGTAAGTACATTTTCTCCCAAAACCATGAAACTTCTGAAAGATAGGCATCTCTTAATGTTGCAAAAGAGGCGTGGGTTTTTTTGAAGTAGTTTTGATGATTCTAAAATTCATGAGTCTTAGCTGTAATTATGATACTCATTGTAAGAGACATGGATTTTAATCCAAGACAGAATGGATTCTGAGAGGTGCACATTTACACTGAGGACAAAAAACCAAACCCCACCTTCAGACTGTGAGGTTCTGCAGCAATAATGGAAAAGGAAAAAATGAAAATTAGTGAAAGGAAAGATGGAACCCTTCTAGCAAGAAGAATGAAGAGAAAGTAGTAGAATAGAAAACTAAGATTAAAAAAGATACAGCAAAGTAAACAGATTCCAAAATACTCTGTAGAGCAAATATGTCAAAACTGTAAGTCAGAGAAACTGCCCATGATTGCAATCCTGTTCAGTAGTTCACAGTCAATGAGCAAACAAAATGACATAAATTTTTCTGTTCTACTTCATAGGAATTATTTCTTAGGTCAAATAAAGACTGCTAAATATTGAAGGGAGATGGACAGCAAACTAAACTTCTGACACTGACAGCATTGTTGGAAATGAAAGACTAGGAGGGGCTGGTAAACAGATAAAAGTGCCTGAAGTGGTTTTTCTCAAGGTCTTTTTCAAACTATTGTACAGTGATAAAATTTCTTTCTTTCTTTTTTTCGTCTTATTGTTTGTTTTTAACTTTTTTTTTTTATCTCTCTTTTTGAGAGAAGAAAAATTAAACTTCAAGGCTGAATAGAATCTTTCCTTCTCATATAAAATGACTGCCTATTTTCCCTAAGATTGCTGTCAATGAAAGGATGGAACTGTGTCCTTTCTTTTCTTCTCACAAATCTTTGGGAAAGAAGGATGAAAATCAAAATTCAATGTTTGTGAAATCCAAATGCTAAGAGATACAGAAAACAAATAGTTATTCTTAGGTATAATGAGATACTTCATGCCCACTGTGAATCAAAGCAACATAAACCACTTTTTAGAATGAATAGCATAATGGGGTAGGAACAAAAGAATTCCAGTAGCTGCTAAATTTCTTTCCAAAAGACACTGTTTCAGCCTCTCAAGAAAACATTAAGTGCTACAAGGGTAATTCAAAGATATATTCAGACTCCTATTCTATACGAAAAAATTATTAGAGCAGATGTAAGAATGAGTTTCAGCTAGCTCCAAGTAAATGGTTATCTGCTGTACTGTATAAGCATAGTGTAACTTAATTTAGAACAACTAAGCCAAATTAAGTGGAATTAGGAAAAAATAAACAGAAACAAACCACACAGAATTGGCCAGTTTGAGAAAAACTCATTCTAAAAGACAAAGTCAAACTCCCAAGTCACAGTACAATGCTTGAACCAAATTCCAGGGCTAAATTCTCAAACCTGCAAATCGTTTTTGAACTCAGATTTTCTCACTGAAGGTATATGTTCCACAGACTATGTAGATAGTAATGTTTTATGTGTACATACATACACACAGAGACACATGTAAATGTACATGGATATGTATATATATATGCATAGGCATACATATATACATATCTATATATATGTTGTGCTGGGAGAAGATTTTGCAAAATAGGAACTGGAACCGGGACTCATTTTAACTGTTCACATATTTTTCTGCTGAAGATACTCCATGTGAATGCTCCAAGTCCTATTTGCAACTTGTGCCATACCCAGTGTATCTTATCTAAACATGATAGTAAATAATTATCTACAACTTTCTTCTCTAGCTGCTGAGTGCATGAATATTCTGCAGACAATATTCAGTAGAGAACAGTTAGTACAGAAAAGAAAAAAAAATGGCATTACGTATAAAGTCTTTTCAAGATAAAAATTTTTTTAAGCAAATGTTATTGTAAGTATAACACAAGAAGTCGGAGCACTAGAGGTTATTTACTTTCTCTCTCCCCTTTCCCCCAAGAACCCCTTTCTGAAATTGTGTATTCCAAAAAATGCTCAACAGCTTTTTAGTGCCAAGAGCTATTTGACTGCTACAAGACATGGAAAGGAAAGGGCTGAGGGAGAAGAGGGGAAAGTAAGAAAACAATACAAAGAAAAATTGAAATTAGATGAAGAATAAAGCAAAGTAAAATAGTGTATATATATATATGTATTTATAAAGGAATACCGAATCATCTATATTTAATGAGAATGAACACATTGACCAGCAATTCTACTTTTGTTTTTCCTAAGCATTGTATTTCCGGATGAACCAGGTGGTGTGATAACATCAGATTACATAGACACAAATCTCATACATCACTGGGATCACAACGTAGTCCCACATCACACATTGAGCAGCTTTGCTCAATTCTTTTTCCCTCCTTTCATCTAACTTTATAGGGCCCTGCATTTGCAGTTCACATACTAAATCTGACGATTTAATACAAAAGTAAAATTCTTTTTTTTTTTTTCTTTGATTGAGTCCTGTTCTCCACTCGGATACTCAGAAATTCCCAGGAACCTGCTAGCAGTTACTCTTTACTTATTTTTTTTCAAAAAAAAGTTCTGGAAAGGAAGAATCTAAAGCATTTTTATCATTTTGACAAAACTGAAACACGTAAAATTTCTTTCAGTATATTCCTAGTTAGAAGCATACAATTTACTTCACATAGTGCCCATTTTTCAAGCAAACAGTGGTTCAGTGAGCAACAGAAATAATGATGACTGGTTTCCTGAATTAGGAATAGTTTTTTAGATTGCACATGACTGGTAAGTAGTACCAAGCAAGGCTTTTCTTGATGCTAGGTCATTCTCTGTGTCCTGCCCATGTAGATTGTTGGTGTTAATTGCAGTGAAGTTTTCAGTATGAGCTCAGCTTCATTAATCTCTTTTCTGCTGGGCTGATTATAGTTACAAAGCCTGTAATACTCAGGGACCTCTTGCCCTTCTTGCTAATTTCAATCGGCATAGTGAATGGAATCAAACTGTAAGGAAAAAGATATCCGGAGACACAGACAGAAAGAGAAAGCACGATTGCGTAAGCCTTATCTCCCTCTCCTTAGGGAGCCACATTAAAAAACATTTCCTGACTATGGGAATGTTAAGTGGAGGGATTTTTTCTGGCAAATAGCTAGTTTGTTTTGTTATTTTGTTATTTTTTACTGCCATGAGAAGGTTTCCTGATTACCATAGGAACACTCCAGTGAGAAAATTTTACTCACGTGAATAAAAACGTGTTGGACCAGAGTCTAAGAAAGCATGCTAATTCCTTTGGGCACACCAGTATTATCAACATCAGCAACACTATCCTGAGGCAGAACTTATTTGCTGCTTAGCATTCCTGAACGAGTTGTGCAACAGACTAGCACAAAATGCTAGATTCTGCACAGATGTTCAACATCATGCAGTTGGAGCAGGCAGCACGCACCGTACACAAGTAGTTTGTGCGTACACAAACCTGACCTGCTTCAATATTGTATAGCAAACAAGACAGAATCAATGACCTAATTGGTCAAAGGCACTAAAAGCATGGCCATGAAATCACCTGGCTGATAGATTTTTGTCCATCTTCACACAAAAACCTTTGTCAAGGTCTAACTCAAATGTGGCTGTGATCAGCTTTTCATTACATACACGTTACTTTTGTTAAGTATATGGGAAAGAGCAGTGAACCAGAAAGCTATGGAGTATGAAAAAGCTTTTGTAGTTTTTCTTAAAATACAGTGTAAGCACTTAGCAGAATTCATTGGATGATACCAATAAATTTAACAAATATACTTTCATATAAATTACTTCAGAGGCACGGGTTCAATAAATTGCTATAGCATTATATAGCAAAAATTAAGGAACAATATACAGCACAAAAGCAAGCCTGTTTATATCCTACATAAACAGGATAATATTTTTTATAATTCATGGATTATTTGAATTTGAGTCATTACAACAAGCCATTCAGTTTAGGTTATAAAGTTTAAAGCTAGAGTCAAGATTTTCAAAGCTACATTTTTGTTGCTTTTAGTTATACTGAATTCAGGTGCTTCACTGCTGATTAATACACCAAAACATCAATAAAGAAAGATACACTTCTGAAGGATTTTAGTACTTTGAGAGTCCCTGACATTCTTTGCCAGTCAGTTGCTGTGCTCAAAATCCTTTAATGCAATTCCAAGCCAGGTGTTACATGAATCCTTGAAATATTTTCAAGAGGTTTTATGTCATCCCTCTGCATCAGAATAAGGGGATCATTTTATCAATTACAGCAGGGCATGTAGCTGATAAAAATTTTATCAGCTATTGAAGCTTAAAAATCCAGCTCCATTTTTGAGGAAGATTTGAGCAGTAGGTGCTTCAAATTACAAGAGTCTGTAAGATATAAAACCAAGCCAATTAAAGTAAAGAATTGAACCATTAGCTCAATTTTTCCAAAGATAATTAGTAAGTATGCAGATATCTCCCATAGACATCTGTGGAGATATGGGTAAGAATGCAATTATATATGTCTTTGAACATGAAGTAGTTCTGAATTTTCAAAAAATATTTGTGATTGAACTAAGTAATGGATTAGTCTATTTGATATAATTTTGAATCAGGGAAAAAAAAAGAAGTACAAAGCAACAGTGAAAATCAATGGAAGATCAGAGGACTACTTCTGTTAAGAGTACTTCTTTTGACTGAGATATTTGTTTGTTCCCTTCTTGTTGCTAAAATAATGCCATCACTATAATTCCAAAAGAACCAAGAAGGAAAAGACCAAATGAGAATGAAGCTAACAGTACTTAAAAGTACTTGTATCTCTATAAATTGCAACAGAAAAAGAGTTCACATTCAACAGAAAAAGAGTTCACATGACAGATAGGCTAAAAAAAAAAAACGAATTCAGACCCTAAGTTCTCCCTGTCCTGTTGCTCATACTGCTCAGATACTCTTTATACTCTCAACTACCCTTTTTAGGACAGATGCCCCTTTTTATGTATAATTTAATGCAGAAAATAAATATATGTATTTAAAAAAACCATAACACAACCCTTTCCCCAAGACTGGCCTCATTCTCCCCAGTGAAACTTTAAAAAAGGAGTTCTTGAAAATTTCCAACTGAGATAAAGCACTTTAAGTTTGTCCCTATATGTCTATGACCTAGTACATGTGAATGAGCAAGGACTGAAGGGAGGGGATCATGGCAATGCTTTGGCCAAGATTTTTCAAGTACTTTAGATCAGCTCTTAATTTTCATTAGGAACCTAGGATTAGGCATGGGATCTGTGTGTAAAGAACTCAGGAACAAAATGAATTCAGTTCTGTAATTCTTGTTAAATTCTAATTGATATCAGATTTAGGAAAAAGTCGAAGAAAATTTAGTCAACGGAGATATAAGGTACGAAGTGTCTGGCTGTGCTAAAGAGGGAAAAGTGGTGTGATTACATTTTCAAGGCAATGATTATTTCTGATTTTTTACTTCCCCCACAACTTGTTTCTTTTAAAAAAGTAGAATATTCCTGTGTTACATCAGCACAAGGAATCTGAGATATTTCTATGGTTATGATTCCTACAGGCTATGAAAAAGGTGGAATTAGTTAACTTAAGCTGTGTTTGATTCTTATGTCTATGTCCAAACTTCCAGTCAGCTAAATTAAATAAGATACAAGAGCAATAAAAAACCAGATGTCCACTTTAAAGACAAACCTCCATCAGATAATGGGAATTCAAAAACACTTTCACAAAACTGTGCAAATAATGGCTGTCAAAAAAACCCCAAAAAACATACAAATCCTAATAGAAGGTTCAGCCATCAAACTCCCCTCTCTCTAAAGATCACAAATAGCAGATCTGTAGGCAAGAGTGTAAAATACAGATAAGCAATACTCTCGCTCTGCACCCAGTGATGTGTCTCTCAATCAGCACAGAAACCATGTAATGACTTTCTGCTAAATAGGTTTTATTGAATTTTTCCTTCTATTTTTTTGCCCAGTCCTCTCTGAAAACCCCTAAAGCTCCTAAATTTGCTACAACCTGAGAAACAGTCCAGTCATGGCAAACAAGATCTTTCCTTCACAGACTCATTAGACAAAACCAGACCATATTCAGGAACACCAACAAATAACAACTCAAAACAGGGAGAACTCAAACCAGAATTCACTAGGCTGAAAAACTCATTGCCTCAACTTACATCTATATTTAGTGCATTATCAAAATTAAGAAATAAAATAAGCTCAAAATGAATAAGAACACTGTTATAACAGTATTTAATACCACACTTCCAGACTGGTGTCCTGCATGAGTAAGATTTTCAATGACTTCACTATCTTTTCCAAAAAACACAAACAATTCTTTTATCCTTTTGTAATCTAAGTAAAGAGGAGTAAGAATGCATGCCCATTTCAGAAACGTTTCAAGCTTTCATTATGCCTCTGTGGAAAAACTCACACTAACCCAGGAATATTTTACAGCAAAACTAGCAGAATCATCCCCTCTTTGCTGTGAAAAACTCAGACAGCAATGTTTCGTGTTTTCTTTTCATACTTCTACTTTCTACTTAGTGAATTAAAACCATTGCATTCTGACTATTGAGTAATATCTTTTTCTTTGCAAAGTTAAATTGGTCACCAAATGAAAACGAGTGAAATTGAAGGAAGAGTACAAAAATGAGAAAGTAAGCTTGTTTCTACAAGACCAATGTTTTATATCACACCTCTGGTAATAAATGTTGATTTCTTATAAATAACACATTGTTTTTAAATTCTGCTTTATGAGAAAATAAAATGCATACAGAAAAAAAAATCAGCAAAAATCTATATTTAAAAAAAGCAAAGTGGCTTTATACCTAAGCATGTCAGATGCAGTAAGAAAAGCAATTTATAAAGTTTTGAAGTATATTTGCAATATATTGATTAAAGAGACTTAAAAGCAACAACAGAATTTTTATATATGACATACTTCAATGTAGAAAAACTTGCAGGAGAGAGCCTTTAGGCAAATCTGTAATCTAAGAGGCACTAGATAATAGAAGAACCACTGCACAGACTGTTGGTGTGACATGACTAAATGGTAATTAATCTAGAGATCATTACTAATCAGAAAGGCAATTATACTAGAGGGTTCCTCTTAGAAAGTAGCTGAGTGCCATTCACTAAGTTGATGGTGTTATTTATACAGTAATTTAGCATTGTTATGTATTGAATAATGTTATGAAATATCTGCTATACATATTATTCAAGTAATTCTTCCAAATTCTGAGTAAATATCATGTAATAAGTATCAGTAAAAATAGAATAAGCTTCTTTCTGTCTTGAAATATAGCTTTAAATCCATTATACTTTACACAAGCTTTTATGTTATGACTGTATAATAAACTATAACTGAAATAAATACAAAATATTGTCTCTTCAGCATAATTTCTGTTTAATTGAAGACATTTACATATCCAAGAATATTATCTGCGTTTTCACCCAGGCAGTAAAGGATTTCAGGAGTCGTTGTGTTTGATTTCCATAGACAGTATAAACTAAAGGGATGTTGTCATTTCTTGTTTAATCTACAAACCATTCCGTGCAGGTAAGAGGGTTGAAATGGTTGAAATGATCACTGGTGCATGACCACATACATATATGCTTACACACACATGCAATATTTATAGATATGTATCTTCTGTCTACAGACAAAGGCATGTCTCAGCAAGGAAACAGGTTCCCACTGGACTCAACCATGGATTACGCATTTTCACAACTTTTCAGGGACTTATGCCTGGTAAGCAACTAACTATCAAGTCAACCAGCTGTCTAAGGGTAGGATGTATTTGTAAGTACTAATCTTAACTTCTTCACAAATTAACAACTTCAAATACAAAGCATTCTCTGTTGATGAGGCTCTCCAGCCCGAATTTCCAGAGGCTGGAAAAGTCCTACTACTTGCTCACAGGGTTCTTCAAAGCACATCGGGTATAGACTGGGACAGAGGCAGGACAGCAGGGTAGCTAGATGGGTTTTGTTGCGACCAAGTGCATGGGGGCTTGTTTTGTGGTTTGTTTGTTTCAAGAAGTTTTACTAGCTTAAAAATACTAGTCACTGAGGTTTACTGCAGATGCAGTATGTTGCCTCCTGTTAGATTGTGTCCCAAGTAATAGATACCTTCTCTCTACATGATAAACTGTAACAAAGTCACCTCTGAAATGAACCACCTTGACAATGAAATGAATGAGAAAGAAAAGCATTACACTCCAGCGTTGTTACTAACTCTGTATCAAGCATAGCACAGCACTACTCATTTAAACTACTCTGTTGTAAGCCATGTGTGATTCCTAATGTTAGGAGTATCTAATAATTTGCAGCTAAACTCCTAATAAAATGTTGAAATTTTCACAGATGTTCAAAAACATTTGGAAGATTTATTTTCAGAAGTCATATAATTATAATAGAGACAATTAAATTAGAGACTCAAAGATGTTCTGTAATTGAACCCTGCAGCACAGTCTTCCTTCCAAGGGAAAAGAAGCTTACTTTGCTTGACAGATTTGAATCAGTGTAAAAAACTAAAACTAGCTTTAGAAGCAAAGGCTTGGAGGTAGTTGTTTGTTACCTAGAACAAGTAATTGTATTTGAATCCCAATTTATTTTCACATTTGTGCAGGCTTGGGGCTACTTACCCGTACAGCTTTTTGAGTGTTCAGTACTGACTCAATATAAACTACAATAATTGTCATGTAATACATAAAATGAAGATTGGAGTGCTACTAACATATCTCTGGGCATTCATTTGTAAATGTCTTCACAGCCTCTAGTTGGAATTTACAATCCGGGGACAAACCCAGGAAAAAAAGGCAGGGGGCGGGGAGGGCGAGGGGAAGGTCTCAGCTACTTTGGGAACCATCCCTAAAGCCTGTATTTCATAAGAACGAAATATATATCAGATACAGGATGTTCAGTAGAATTTTTTCTGCCTTCTAATCTTCTCCTAAGCATGAGCTCTCTCTCTCTTTCATCTATGTGAGAAGGCCTAGGAAACGCTGAAAGAAGAAAAAAAAATACTATTAAACATACCCTATGTCAAATTCATATAGATAATCTTCTTATACATGCATGTATATTAAAATGTGTGGCCATGAAGAAAAACAGGAGAGTACAGCCTGCTTCTCTAATCCACACAAACTTTTGTAACTTTGCACTATACACAACTCGTTATTTCCCACACAAATTTTTATTCTTTTTTTTTTTTTTTTTTTTTAATAAGAATTATCACGGAAACTTGAGCAGCATCTCTTGAGCTTGGATTTAAAGCTGAATAAAATTATATGGAATTTGCTGGTCTTCAAGCAGTTTTACAAAACCAGTCAGGGTCTTGCTAGTGAACAAGTTAGAGAATGGCTAACAGAACTATGTAACACGCATCTGCCAAAATTCAGCTGCATTGTAAAGTCCAATTATTTCATGAAACATGATTGCTTGTAAGTAACACCAGGAGTTAGTTCAAATTGCAATGCAATCAAGAACTAGAATAACTAACAAAAGAAGAAAAAGTAAAGACATGCAGGACATAGACCTTTTAGGTTTAGATCTCAATTTTTTATTGGAAATGAAATCCAAAAGGAGAGATGAAGAAAAAAAAAGAATTCACAGTATTTAGAAGTTTTCTGATGGATGATGAAGATTTGGATTTTCTCAGGTATATTTCTTATCTCCTGCAAAAGAAAAGTTTTGTGAACAAAAGGCAATACCACTGTCACCTTCTCCTTTCAAATGTAACATTAAAAATCCCATATGAAAACCTTTCAGCAAATTTTTCTGAAAATTTACGTTGATTTTGACGAACAAAGGAATCTCACGATAAAGAGGCTACACAATCAGAGCTGAAACTGGAAAGAAGAATAAACAGAAGGCAAAAAAGACAGAAAATAAAAGACTAGGAGAAATTACTAGGTTTTGAGTGTCCAGGAAGCCAAGGTTCTGCATCTGACTCTGCTCAGTAGAATAATATGAAAGTGTGGTAGCAAAAATGAAAAAAACCCAACAAACTCTCACAAATATGGACAGGAACTTCTCTGCCCCTCCCCACCCCCTGACCACCTCCTTCAGGAGCAAAAGAAAAATATTATTAGAGGAAGCTAATTTATGAAGGAAACAAGAAAAATCAAAGAAAGATATTTTTAATAGTTTTTTATCAGTGTGCATGGTAAGCAATATAGGAATAGGACTACATTTCTTTCAGAGAGAAGATGATAGTTTAGTGATATTGTAACAGTATAACACAGCACATTTCTGTGCCCACTTAAGAAGATAAATGGTTCTATAAGTTTGACATACAAATCTGGAAAAATTTTAGAAAATAAGTGGAATTTCAATGGTATGAGACAGCTGCCAGTTGGAGAGAAAGACATTAGAATTTGATCTTTAATTGCTGGTGGATCTCTGGACACAAGCAGCATATAAGAACATTTTAGTAGAATTTGACCTTGGACTATTCAGCATCTATACTTCTTTGTACTTGTCAGAAAACTTAAATTAACCACTGAAAATAGCTTCTCTGACCATTGTTATTTCAGCAAAGCAGGTCAGCAACCTGTCAGCTCTCTCATGTAACCTTCCCCTTCTTACAATTCTAATCCATCAAGGTAACTTCAAGGATATTTTCAAATTATTTTTCCCCAAGGTAGCATTAGGTTGACAGTTACAACAAAAGCTCAGCATTCTCAAATCCTTCCCATTCCTTGTCAGGAACAGATGGTACAATAAAGACAGAACCATTTCTTTACTCTCAAAACTTAGAGGAAGTGGAATTTGTTAGGAAAACAAAATTGGCACTATGAATATTTCTGAAGCTGCTTATAGTTTAGTCCTCTAGAACTACAGTAGCAGCAATATCTTTCTCGGCTTCTGGCAATAATGTCATCTATACATGATTGGAAGGTAAAAGAACACAAAAAATTAGAAACAACCCCCTTTTTGCCTCATGTTAAAAACTACAAATTCCTTTTTTTAACTGGCTGAGAGTCCTAAAAAGCCCCGATGGCCTTTGCACCACCACACAGAGGGTAAAAGAACTGTCAAAAAGTGAATGGGTCGTGAGGTCTGGAGGGTAGACACCCCAACCAATATATCAATGCACTCCTCATTGCTGCTGTTATTTAGAGCTTCTTATAAGCTAAAATGTTCCTGATTCCTTCCAGGGTGGGCTTTTTAGAATCATGGAATCATTTTGATTGGAAGAGACCTTTCAGATCATTGAGATCAACCATTAGCCTAGCACTGCTAAATTACCGCTAAACCATGTCCCTAAGCATCACTTATACTCGTCTTTTAAATACCTCCAGGTATGCTGACTCCACAGCTTCTCTGGGCAGCCTCTTCCAACGCTTGACAACCCTTTCAGTGAAGAATTTTTTTTCCTAATATCCAATCTAAACCTTTTTTGGCACAACTTGAAGCCATTTCCTCTTGTCATATCACCTATACCTTGTGAGAAGAGACCGACACCCACCCTCTTTTTAGGTGGTCATAAAGAGTAATAAGGTCTCCCCGAGACACTTTTTTCTTCCTCTCCCGGTCCTTCCATTAGTCAGAGCGCAGCAGTGTCTCTGTTTTCTAGTTCCTGCTTCTCTACTCATTATAGCAGCAAGGAGGTACAACCACATAGGACACTCACAAGTTTTCACTCTCTCTAACCAAAACCACACTTTTTAAAAATTTTAAAAATACACATCTCCTCTGCATTAATAAGGAACTCTCCCCAGCCAGCGTAGCACAATGCTAGTACGTGTCCTGCTCCTCACTTTTAAGCGATGGCCAGAACAGGAATTACAATTAAGTATAGCCTAAATCCAGACTATCTAGAAGACTCCTGAGTGCTATGAAAAAAAAATAAATAAACCTCTATGTTTCCCTGGCACTATGGGACTCTTCATAATGAGAATGCTTTGTCAACAGGCAAAGGAAGGATTTCTTGGCTTTCTGAGTGCAAGACTAATTAACAAACCTACCTAGAAATTAAGGACCATAAAACCTCATCAATTCCAGGGCAGAGCACCTCTCTCCCTCCTCCTTCCTTCTCTCAGCCAAATTTACTCAAATATCTGAAGAGGAAATCCTCACTTCTAGAAGTGGACACAGTACTTGCATTTACCTTTTCTACAGAAGAGCATAAAGGAACAAATATATAGATTATAAACTTTTACACAACTTAACATATTACTGGAAAGAGGTGAGAGAATAAGGTGGTAAGTGTGATATGGTATACATAAAAGAAAGAATTTCTCTCCACCTAGTAACTGAGACACCTCAGCACTCAACTTTAGCTGAGAAAGAGAGTCTTTACAAAAAAATAGAAATCACACAGGAAACGCTTTTTTCTTGCTATTTGACAGGAGAGTGAACATACAACTGCTAGCAGTGAATTATAGGATAAAACTAATAAAAAAGGCTGAGCTGGCTGAAGGAAATACCTTGCCAACCAATCTGCATTCCAAAATCCTCTGACTTACGTGGTGCAAAATCCAAGCATACAGGAAAAATATACTTACAGTATACCACCTGGTCATTATACAGTGCTTTGTTTATGCATTCAGTTTTCTTTTTTGATCAAAATTTCCTGTAGAAAGGTTGCTGAAAAGAAAAAATAAAAAACCCACAAAAGACAAGAAACAAAAATGAAAGCACTGCTACCATACAGGAAAGAATAGTAACTAGACAGGAGGAATCTCTTTTAATTTTGACTGTCAATAGCAATTAAAAAACCCTACAAGTAAACAATTAAAATATGAAAGTCATCATATTTGTTGATATTTGAAGCAAGATAAAACCAAAACTAGATTAAAAAAATTATTCTTTTTGATTATGGAAAATAGTACTATAAAAACTCTCAAAGTCATGGTTACTAGGAGAAAAATAATCCATTTTAATTAAGGATATTTTCTAACTTTGCATTTAAAAGAAAGGTTACAACTTATTTTATATTGATATTTTTACAGAGAATATTCTTCCATAGAGAATAATTGCTTCTGTATTAATATTCATGATATGCATATTGGCTTTTTGAGTTGGCTACAGTTTGCTCTTCTACAAAATACTTTAGAAATGCTACATATCTGCAATTGCCCTGTAATTCCATCACTGATATTAAGACAGCCTTAGGGGTTAATTCAAACCTTGCTGGCTTGAGAGCACTCTTTGATTTTAATAAAGAAGCCTATACAAAGATCAAGCTGTCAATTTAATTACAAGTAGGTCACAGCTAAACTAGGCCATTTTTTCTTTGGGCCAAATCAGAAGCCAAGAGGAAAAAGGCTAGGCTAAAAGGGTTTTGCTACAAATGTCAATCAGTAGTTACACAACCAAGGAAATGAGTCAGCCAGTGGCTTTTGCAGAGCAAAGCAATGGCTGCCTATGAGCATTTACATTTACTTAAGGGAGGAGACATTGCAAATGGCCAGATCCCTACAAGGAAAAGGAGTGTGTAGGCAGAGTTGGAGAGATTTCCTTTTCCTGTAGATTGCACCATGTAAAATAGGGAGAAAAGAACAAAGTGGCAAATTTGAGAACTGCCATACTGTAACACACCGTTAACTTATCTAGTGTTGTGTCATCCATGTCTGTCAATGACTATCACATAAAAGAAAGGATTGAATGCTTATAATATATCCAGCTATATATACTTTTGCATTTCCTGTTCACATGTATGAAGATCTTCCCCCCCCACGCCAACTGTCATACTACAGCATAGCTTGAATCAAGAGCCTGGAGACATCACGCTCAGGCGACTGCCATCACTGCATAACTAAGCATAAGTCTGAACATTATTTAGCATCCCTTCTTTTTGAGAAACAGTCCTTTTTCTGACACAAGTCACCATTCTTTGGGCTGTCCTCCACACTGCATTATTTAACAACTACCTGAGTGTCTTCAAATCTCCTTCAAAATCAGAATCTTAAAATAATAGAGACCTCATGTGCATGTATTAGGGAGGAATCTGTCCAAAAAGGCGTATTTTGTAACAAGACAAAATAAAATATGAAGAAATGGAAAAAGTGTATAGACTTGCTCATAGGCATAATGCAAAGTAGAAAAAGAGCAAAAAAGATACGTCAGGTCAGTCTTCTGTTGTCTGAGGGGAATTTTTGATTAAAATCAAATAAAAACTTCAACAACACTTTTTAGGATAGCAGTCATGCATTTGGTTTAAAGATCAGACCTTTCATAAATCTAAATGTCTCACAGGAGATCTGCAATATCCTCATTACTCTGATTCCAGCAGAGCTGGAAGACCAGCAGCATGATGGAGAGCTGTGTTCTGCCCTCTGATATAGTGAGCCTTTCACACTCACTGTGACTTGTTGACGAAGCCTCTCTTTGTGTTCTCAGTGCCATTTGACTATGTCCCTACTACTAACACTGAGAAATAAGTAGTCAGCCTCAGAATAGCTGCATAAGAGAGGGAACAATCTTATGGAATTGTTTCCTCCAGTGCACCTACAGTCAAATAGTCTGCAGCTTTGTGTAGATTCGTAAATTAACATTGCAGGGAACATTTCCAGGCACTTGGACTTGATCATCTATACTGTTGTTAGGATCACCTCAGACATGGTTTTTACCCAGATGAACTCCCACTCTTCAAGAAATTTCTGTACATGATTTGGGATTTAGCAAAACTAAGTTTAGGGGAAATCACTGTGTTTTAAATGGTAAAACAGGGTATCATCATGAACTAGGACCCAAGCTGTTCTAAGTCATTTGGTTTTAGGACCACTGGATGCTTCTAGGGACACTTGTGTCTACATTAATGAACAGAATTGCAGAAGTGGATCTATAAAGAGAAATAGTTGGTGAGGATTCATACTAAACCCTCAAAAAAGCCTAGACTACAAACAAGCTCCAGTTTCAATGACTAAACAAGTCTTTGCTGTGAGAATGTATTACAAGCACTACAGGAACTTCTGTGTTACTTTAATTTGAACAGAAGCTAGTTTGTACACCCCAAGATTATTCCTCAGTGTGAAACAAAATGTAGTATATCAGCTGGCTGGGGGATTTTCTTCAAAACACGCTCCTAATTCTATCTAAAACATGATGTAGGCACACTTTAAGTTTACCAGTATAAACTGCATGCAAATACTAGCCATTAGAAAAAGAGGGAAAAGAAAAAAAAAGACAATTTTCGTCATATGGGTAATACATTTAAAATTCTGACATGTATTTCCAGAGATGATGCTAATCAAGAAGTGATTGAGGATATCAGGTGGTATCTCAAGAATATATAATGTTGCAGACATCATATCAGTAACAGCAAAAATTACAGTCTTTACAAAAACCTGCTTTGTGTTAGATGACCAAAAATCAAATGTCCAAACTTTATTTAAAAATAATGATAATGTTAATCTAGCCTACAGTCAGTTACTTACAAAAATAGCATTCTTGAGATAAAAATCAGTGCTCAAACTAACCTACCAGTGGGAACTCTTCAGTCTAAGATCAAAACAAATGATCAGATGGAATAAATTGAAACTTAACTTTGTAGCATAAAGTTACCAAAATGGATGGATTTTGCTAGATTACAAATGGACTGAAATACTCCTATGGAACATGACATGCAAAATAAGAGACAAGTAGGTGTCAATAAAAAAAAAAGAAAAGAAGTACAATTACACTGAAATAAGTCAAAATGTTTTGTCAAAATCATCAAGCCATAATATTTAATATAGACAAATAAAGACAAATCAGAAACATTGACATCATGGACTTCTTCAGGTCCCAAAGACTTTAATTATTAAACTAGGGACTAGAAAGTCGTTAACAAGTTTTGGTAGATCTAGTAGTTTTGTTAATGCATAGCTAATACAGACTATGTTAAGAACTTGCAAGTAATTTAAGAAAGAAAGATCCAATATGCTACTGTATTAGAATTTGAGCAAAAGGTACCATTCCAGTCAAAATTTTTAAAGTCTAGATTTATTTCATTTTTATAATTAAGTATTGAAGTTTCAAGTTTAAATTTGAATGCCTTGAAGACTCTTGTTTTAAGCTTCTTAAAATAGTTTTTGAGGGTATTTTGTTCTTTTACTCCAGACAAAGGCAATACCTCTACTCTGTCTTCCCCCATTTCAACTGGATTAATGATATTCATATGAATTAATTCCTGGAGTTTCCAGTACTTGCCTTCTCCCAAACTCTCACAAGCCTTTATGACCTGTTTTCTTCTTTCTTGAAGCCTTTACAAAGCACTGTGAGCAATT
This sequence comes from Rhinoptilus africanus, assembly GCA_013400135.1. Classification (NCBI taxonomy): domain Eukaryota; kingdom Metazoa; phylum Chordata; class Aves; order Charadriiformes; family Glareolidae; genus Rhinoptilus; species Rhinoptilus africanus. The sequence continues at coordinate 14,831 of VXBO01000253.1, read as the reverse complement.
CTGGGAAAAGAGTATTGCTGTACTCCAGTTGTTCCATCCCTTGTATGTGATCCTTTTCTATTGCATGTACAAAATACAAAAAGACTGCCTTACTGGTGGTAAATGGGTGATTCTTCCTCAGATTGCTTCTGCAGTAGGAAAGAGCATTGTACTTTGGAGAACAGGGACTTTTGCATGTTCTTCAATTTTACATTGCATCCTTGCTCACCCCAGCTAGTGCACTAAATTCATGTTACAATCTTTCCTCAAATGTTCATATTCCTCTCTATCTAGAAAGTCTAGAAGTTTACAAATGCAGATTATACGATATAGTATGGACTAGATACCATATATAAAGAAAGGATGATTGAATGCCTTTTTCCTGTCAAATTATTAGATAGTTTAAGGTAAAAATCGCCTGGGTATTATTATTAAATATAGATGTACTCTGTCATTCCATCACATCTGAACTCATTTCTCAATTATAGGTTTAGTAAAATTTTTGCTTTATTTTTTTACAGAATTTTTTTTCTTACACGTCTTTGGTTACTCAAACAGTGATGGTGTTTTTAGAAATAGCAGTAAATAAAAACATATAAAATAAAGTTTCACATACATAAAACTGAAATAACTTCTCATTACTCAGTGTAGCTGATATCTGATTCTTCTATGCGGTCTTTAGCATTCATAAAAATCATCACAGGAAGGTCTCTGATGAAGCTGAAGGAGAAGTTTCCTCTGCATTGATACTCTTTTGGAGGTCTCAGAATGACAGAACTATCATACTGAGTTGTAGGCATGTACTGAGATGCGTGTTAGTCAAGTGTTCGCAATACTTTCCTATTCTTACCAGCTCTCTTCAGTTCTTTCTTTTCTATTCACTTGGCTAGTTTTGTAGTTTAGGAGCTATTTACTCGCATCAGATTATAGACATGACATACATCATAGATAGATCAACATAGATCTTACTTCCAAAACTATATTGTGATATACATGATTATAGCAGAAAAAATGAATTGAAAATGCCTATTTTTTATACTCTCCCCTTTTGTCATCTGTTCTGCTCAACATTTACTTGGGCAATGAAATATTAATTTCTGCCAAAAATTCACTCACAAATTACCTGGAGTTGTCACTATTTTAAAAGCAACATCTGACAGATGACACATTAACTCTGGTTTATCTGAAATTCCATAGATTGGATTTTAATTTCAGAAGTAACTTAATAGTTTATTGATAGATCATATGACTGTTAAGTTTATGAATTACCGCTTACAGCTGCAATTCTTCCTCAGAGTTCAGCAGTTCAGTAGGGAACTATCACATTTGAATTAAATCTAGTAAGAAATAGGACAAAACTGTTGTTTGCTTGTGGGATTTTTAAGATTCAACAAAACTATATCTTCATAATTATTTATGAAGTTGTTCGTACAGTAAGTCCTCCATTTATTGCATTTTAAATGACAAGTTGCATTGCGCACCTTAAGCAGAACTTATGCAAGTGCTTGAGAGACCTAAAACTGTCTACAAGAAATTTTAACATTTTAAAGTGGTAACAGACTTAACTTTTAAAGAGACTGCAGTAGGATCTCTGCTGGAGAAGGCTAACAGAAGAGCTCCAAAACAGGCCTGTGAACAGGAACTTGGAACAAAACATAGACTTTTCAAAGCCAAACCAGCTTACCAGCATTTGTAGGAAAGCATCTTTACTGTTCAGAACCTTATTATTGAGCTATAGCTCTTAGATACAGCAGACTATTAGGCTATGCAGCCAACAACCCCAACTTTTATGTCCTGTTTGATCTAATTCTGACTACAAAGAGGGCCTAAGATTAAGCTATAGTGATCCCTTACAAGTTCTGGTGTCCATGGTGCACTGAAATTCCCACTCACACCTTATTTCACACTCTATTATAATACAGTAGCTATTTCAGTAATAAAGGGCAACAGAACCACCAGTACCTTAGGACAGGGAAATGACAGGAAGTATTATATTTTCAGAGGCATTCACATACACATACTAGAGCGAAACAGATTTTTAATTTCTTTTTTTGTTCCAGTTCCTCCCTCATAAATTCTGGCCTAAAAACTAGACAATTTATTCATTTACCATAAAACTGATCTAATTCCCGTAATTGTTCACCACAGCTGAATTATTTTATCTGTAACACAAATCTTGTTTTCATTCATGTGACTTCTTCTGATTGGGTGTTGTAATTCCCTCTAACACGTTGCAGTGATCTTAACTGGGAGACCATCGTACATTAAGGATCTAATGACCCACCAAGCAGTTAACCTGACTCCTTTAGGCCTGTGCTGGGCTGCTCTGCCCCTGGCCTTCAGGCTGTGTTGTCCAGTTCATAGACCCTGTCTGCAGGATGAGCTTGGCCAGCTCTTTGTAAATGGACCCTGTAGGCATCTCCCATGTGGTACAGGCGATGATGCCACCTGTGTGCCCTCGCTTTTGTCTAAAAGTGCAGCAAGTTCTTAGATGAACATCCTTTCTGTTTGACAGTAGAAGTGATGAACAGAGTTGTTTTCTTATAAGAAAATCCTATAATAGCTCAAATGATCCAAATGGGGTAATCCTTTCTATGGATGGGGTCTGCATGGCGTGCGTGCCTTAGAGTGAGACCGTTCAATGATGCATAACTCAGGGTTCCCAGTATCTAAATGGATGTAAACTTAATTATATTATTCTCTTGCTACAGTGTTAGCTCAAAAAAAAAAAATACCATTTTAAATTATACTTTACAGAGTCTGAATGCTTTGCTTACTGGGATCATAAGGAACCAGCACCTTCTGGTCCAAAACACATGACCAAAATACACTAATATTTCACAAGAACCACAAGATGTAGGGAACTTGAAAGGCTTCTTAGCAGCCAGTTACATACAAAAAGTTTGAGTTCAATTCCTGCAGGCAACTATGGATGTTATCACTATATTCCCAGAAACTCATACCTGCTGCTTGTTTGAAAAATAACAACTTACTTGTTCAGTAGATGTCACTGGAAATTCTAGAGAAAAAAATGTATTAAATACACCTTCATGTTTTTGTGTTGTAGTTTGCATGTTGCTTGTATTATATTGATGGATTAATCTAACATTTGGATGCAATGAGAAAGATTTTAATTTAAATGATTGTGAGGTTTATTGTACTTGATTTATCATAACATTGAGCCATTATATTCAGAAACTGACTGATATTTTCCCTTCACACATCTGTCCCCAGCCATTTCTACAAGCACGTAGCACAAGGGAAAGGATCATGCAGTTGGCATAGGCTTCTGCCCAGTGGTGCTGACTAACATGTCCTATTTACCTCATTGGAGACCTGGGAGGCGAGAAAATGGAGATTTATCAGAACCACAACTTTTCAGAGTGGTGATTCCTTTTCAAAAAATCCTCCAACAAAGGGCATGTGTTTTTTTCCTGACAGCTCATCTGCATGGTGTATAATTGCCCATGTGAACGCAAATATATGGGTTACAAGGATTCCAGATTATTGGAATTTTAAAAAAGCATAGTGTTGAGTTGATAGAGAGAAAGAATTTGTGGTTTTGGTTTAACCTAGGATGGAAAGTTTTGGTGAAAGATTAGGNATGAGGAAAGGCTGAGGGAGCTGGGTCTCTTTAGTCTGGAGAAAAGGAGACTGAGGGGTGACCTCATCAATGTCTTCAAATACCTAAAGGGGGAGTGTCAGGAAGATGGAGAGAAGTTGTTTTCAGTGATGACCAGTGATAGGACAAGGAGTAATGGGTGTAAATTGGAGCATAGGAGATTCAAGAGGGATATCAGGAAGAATTTTTTTACTGTGAGAGTGACAGAGCACTGGAACAGGCTGCCCAGAGAGGTTGTGGAGTCTCCTTCACTGGAGACATTCAAAACCCGCCTGGACGCGTTCCTGGGTGATGTGCTCTAGGTGACCCTGCTCTGGCAGGGGGGTTGGACTAGATGATCTTTCGAGGTCCCTTCCAACCCTAGGATTCTATGATTCTATGATTCTATGATTCTATGATTCATCTGCATGGTGTATAATTGCCCATGTGAACGCAAATATATGGGTTACAAGGATTCCAGATTATTGGAATTTTAAAAAAGCATAGTGTTGAGTTGATAGAGAGAAAGAATTTGTGGTTTTGGTTTAACCTAGGATGGAAAGTTTTGGTGAAAGATTAGGTCATTTCTATTATTTCAATTGGAATTAAGCATTATTTCTCGCAGAGAATAGGTAAAGGAAATTACTCATTCTTAAACTTCACATTTTGCAGGCTCAATTTTATAGTCAGATTCTTCAGAAGATCCGTTTCTATAAATATCCAAATCTTTGTCTTTTTCTCCATTTTCAGATTGTATCCATTTGACTGTCTTCCCTCTAGAACTCAAGTTTCTAAGACAACCTCCTCCTTTTCTTTCAAGCGTCTTTACTCTAGGAGACACAGAGGTTATTAGCTGATAGCTCCTATATGTCCTGGTAAAGACAAAAGATTATCTTCAGATAATTGCTTTATTTTAACTATCCACACAGTCTAAACAAACAAAAAAAAACCTCCCAAGAATGCATGCATCACATTCTCAAAATGCCTCACTGAAACATGATTTAGACAGAAGCAGAGCATTCTGGTTCACAAATTTCAGGCTATTTAATATTCACAGTGAAAAGACTAGTTTGACAGGATTATCAGTTTTCAACAGCACTGGCAGTCAAGCTCTTCAGAAAGACTTCAAGTCTATCAAAAAGCTATTTATTGTAAAATTATGCTTCCAGTCTTCTATGCATATGTTTCCATGTGTTTTCAAATAAAGATGATGTGTTGGTTCCTTCAGGTTTACCCTTATTGTGCATCCAGAATATGAAGTAATACACATTCTAATTATAAGCAACTAAAAATGAACTACATATTAAACATTAAATACAAAACATTTGAAAAACTATTGTTTAGAAAAGTCCATAATGAATACAATAACTGCAGAGTATTGAATCTAAACTGCATTTAGCCTATAAGAAATATTTTCATAGGGCAGAAATTCTTACATGCAAGTAACAACTACAAAAGCAGTACTACTGAACCACAGGACTAAAAGGGACATCCTGTCCCACCATATAAATTCATCACTTTTACAGCAAACTGAAAATCTGTTGTTCTTTTCTCAGGAATTTATGCCTAGGAACAAGGTCAGGAGACAGCTGGATTATTTATTTATCTATTTCTCTGGAAAGACTTTACACCATTATCAGAAATGCATGGAGCATCTAACCGCCTTAGGAAAAAAGTCATTATCACGTTTCCAGATCAGTGATTTCAGAAGCCAGAGCCTGCAAAGTCTTAGCATACAATGTTGCATTTAGGTAAGGATTTGCATACAAAGAACTTTTCAAAAGGAGATAATGATTTCTTATTCAGTTTTCAAATTTTCTACCATAATCCATTCCACACTATCAGTTATGAAAGCTGATTATTATTAATATTGTAATTGTTTTCAGCTAAATTGATGATTACTTGCACTGAAAAGCCTTCAGCTAAAATATGTCTGAGTTATTTCAATAGTTGCTTCTTGGAATCCAGAAGGAATTTCCTCTCTTTTCATATAATGATTGAGGCAAGTATAATAAAAGTTATTAAAGTGGCAAATTATAGCCATCTTCAATGCCAGTATAGGTTGTACACTTTCCAAAGAATTAATTATTTCCCATTTGTTAAAGCATTTCTTTTTTTACCTACTGTGAAATTCTTGAATGTGCTTTCAAATGCAGTCTTCGAAAGTGTCAGACAATCGCAGAAGCTCCATTCATAGCTTTGGCATTTTTCCTCATTGAAAGCACATAGCTTTTCTTCAGACAGTCTAGGCTTCACCCTCCCAACACATGCCCCTCCATCACTCCAACAAGGCAAGTCAGCCTGGGCTTAGTTTTCATTGCTATAATTTCACTGAAACTCTTGTCCTAAAACTGAGACTGAATCAAGTTAACCATTTTTGGCTCTCAAAGTGCTCTACTGTATATTTGGCAAGGGTGAAATAGAAATGCTACCTGAAGTCTTCCTAACACATTACTTGAGAAAGAGAAGAGAAAGTACAATCCCATTCCTCTGTCCAAGCATTCCCCAGTTCCACCTAGGCATTCAGGGCACTGTTCTTGCTCAGCTGCTGTAGAAACATCTGAGCTAGTGCAGCAGATGATTGGACTCCAAAGCACCACATCCTTTTTCATTTGTACTGTGTGACTTTACCAGCACAGATTGGTGAAATCTAAGAATTTATAAACACCATTTATTAATTTTTCTTCTCTTCACATGTTTATTTCTGACAAATGCAAGACTATATTTTGTATTAACCATCTTTTGACACATTAAGTTTCCTTCCTCCACTATAATAATAGTTTAAGACGTATTCGAAGACCATGTTCTAAACTGGTCACACTCACTGCAAGCCAGTAAAATCTTATTTCATGGTGTCTGAGAGCTCAAGACAAAATGCATTTCCTGAAAATTATTCTCAAAGAGATGTGCCATGGGGTATTCCACATAATTGTGATCTTCATTCAACTGAGTAATGACTCACCTAGAATTACATGTTGTTCATACAAGAGAAATTTTGCCTACAAAAAAAACCAAGCTGTTAAAGTGTGCCGTCAAGGAAAAACTGTTCTAATTCTAGGCTAGTGATTTTTCAGTACAGCTGCAGACTAAGACACAAATGTAAAATTAAACAGGGCTTGCACTACCAGTAATATGAACACTGAAGTGAAAAATCAAGGATTTATAACATAAGAACATGGAATTCAGATGATATGAAAACAACAATTTTCTTCTTACTCTGAAATCAGGACTCCATCTCAGTGCTATTGCTCTCCACAGCTGAAGAGTTAGAACAGAAGCCACACATCTTTAGATACTGGTTTGCCAGCAGAAAACAAAGACAATAGAAAGGGACTATAGTTCATCTCCCATGATTGAATTACTCTGCAGGCAATAGGACAACCTGTTTGCAAGCTCCTCTGTGCAGACCAGGGATGCATTTTGTTTTGGTACCAACTTTGGTGACTGTAAGGTTGGCAGAAACTATGCAAAGGTAGAATTACTGATGTTCTTGACCACCTCCTTATGGCCTTATTTATCTCCGATTCTGAGCCAGTCTTTTGGCTAGCAGTTAATAAATAGACAAAGACCTGTAAAGTAAAGTCTACCAAACTCCATTCACAGCTGCAGACTAATGAAGTCTTTCCAAAACACTTGTTAATTTTGCCCATAGTTAAAGCCAAGAATTGACATGGGGACATCATTAAAGAATTGTTCAAGTCAGTTTCACAAGTCATTAACTATAAACTGAAATCCTCATTTCACTAGCTCAAATTTAAGGCATTGAATCATACCATTGTCTGTTGAAAAAGATGACAAAAATAACCCCTCCAAAGAAGAAGCACATTCTTACATTTTCATTAATTTACAGCCTTGTGTTTAAACCTCCCAAGCTAAAGGGAACCTAGAATATTGGGTAAGGTGGAGCTGTATCTTCTTGCTCAGCAAGGGAAGCTATAACTGAGAAAGCATGGCACTTAAATCTACTTTATTTTTAATAGGTACAATTGTCTTTCCGTGCCCTCGATGTTTACATGCAGAAATGCAATACATGAACTATATTCCTTAATCAATTGGGAGAAAAAAACCCCAAGTAAATAAACACGACAACTGTAAGAAAATATGAGAACTCCTTTTTATCAAATATTATATGAATTGTTTCAAGTATCTGTGATATAAAAACATCAATAGAAACAGGAGCTATTTTTTCAGTTTTTCATCTATTCTTCACAAGTTATAAGCTATCAAGGAAAAAACCACACAACAATTTCCCTAAGAGGAATTAAGAAACTTGCATCAAGAATTGTTATGAGTACTTCATACCTTATTTCTATAGATGTGAAAAGGTAAAGCAGGGACTTCAGACGTAGTTTCAATGTTTTTATCTAGTCATTCACACACACTGATAATTTAGTCATATTTTCCGTGTATTGTGAGGATGTATAAGTGACGATGCTGGCATAACCCACTATTTTCTTTTCTTGGAAGCGAATAGTTTATCTTTCTGCTCCCTGTGTAAGGACAGCCACTTGTTTATTTCTTGGGTTTTTTTTTTTTTGTGTTGGTAAGGCAGAGATGGGCAGCTCATCAATGCAGAAAATTAGGGAAGGAAACATCCAAATGGATGCAGAAGAAATGCAAGAGGCAAGCAACAAGGCTGGCCAGGGGAGAAGGCAATATTGATGGTGACATGTCAGGAACTGTTAGGCTGATAGAAAGACAGTGAAGCAGAGTTCAGTAGGTCACAATAACATGCAGAATAATTTCAACCCTGAAATCATAAACACTTGAGAGAGGTTTAAGGTAATACTTAGTAGGGCTTAGAGCCAGCAGCTAGGAATCAAAAAACCCAGTATGTTTGTTTATACAATATACCTATATAACCCCACTACGGTACTTTACAGATTAAGTATAGCTATTTCAAATTCCAAAAGAAGGACACAATGGAGGAATTCAAATTAGAAGTGGGAAGGGAGTTTAGTATTATGGTCAGGAAAGAGGAAAATTAAAATAAGAAATCTTAGAAATGCTGTATAGAAGGAGGAAATAACACATTTTCCAAGGGAATATTTCTAAATATTCCAGCAGAATACTGTAGGGCAGATGACTCCCAGACCAAAGGCTTCATATATATTGAACAAGCACCACTTTTCGAATTAGGAGAGCCGAAGAATAATTGCCTCTGAATCCTCCACCCACACGTTGCTATATAAGTATATTATAAAAACTCACTAAATAAAAATAGATCCAAAAAATTGTAAGGAACAGAAATCTCAACTAAGAACAAGGTGAACCAGAAAGGGTGACAAACTTTGCAAACACTAGCACCAAAGAAAGCAGAATCATACCACTGCCTATAGTCTGTATTGAGAATAACAAGCATGGCCTACTAAAGACGGAAATTCTATGTCTTTCCAAAAGAATGGACAAAAAAAAGGTGTCCCCTTGTTCTCATATAGCATACTCACTCTGAAATACCAAGAGCAAATTTAGAGTCATAAAACTGATATGCACACACATGAACAACACAAACATTTACGTAACATGAATATACTAAAATAAAATTAATGTTGGATAACACAGTCCTCTTCTGCATTTAGTAAAAGACTGGAAGATCACTAATTTGAGTGAGGAAATTTAGGAGAAATTTGCATTTGCTGCAAAAAACTTTTTCCAAAGTATGGAATTAAATAATATGATCAACAGATCCCCTATATATATAGCAGTATCTCAAAGAGATCAACTTTTTCCTGTCCTTGTGACCTTTGTAATAATATTACGGTCTTCTAGACAGGAAGTCAAGAAAGCTGATGATCACTCTACTATTGGCATGAGCCTGTGATTTCTGAACAGATGTAATGAACTGTACTAAAGAAATCAAGGTATAGGAACTTCAAGAACAGAGCATTTCTTTATTGAACTCTCTAAATCTTCTTTTATTTCCCCTTACACTATGACCCACTCAATAAAAAAGAACTTAAATATCTGATTTCCCTTTTCAGCCCTTACTTTTAATGTTAGTTTTACAAAGTATTCCACTCTACAGATGTCCAGGATTAGGCTTGTGAAGTACTTGTGAGCCAGCGAGCAACCTCTGAGAACCACTGTTCTGGGAATCATGAGCTTGATTCCTATTGCTGATTGTACAATATGCCTTGCAGAAAAGCATCAGAGAGACAGAATACATTCCTTCATTTACAAATTCTCTGCACAGTGATGCTTTTTAGAATGGTCATGAATTAGCAGGTTTGATATGGAACTGTTGTTTTTTTTTTAATAACATGAGTCGTGAACATTTAGACAGGCATTTTGTGTGAAGTTAGAAACATATTTCAACAAACAAAGCAATACTTAAAGCATACAAAATATTGTGGCCTTTAGGGGGATCCAGACAGATGCACAGTTGTCACACTAACATTTCATCAAGTATTATCAGCCCAAAGTCATGTACATTTCCAGAAAAAAAACCCCAACCCTTTACAATAGAAGAAAAAAAAAATCACATCTCCAACTATTCTAGTCTTTCTACATAAAACCCAAGAATTTGAACTAATTGATTCTGATTGATAAGCATCCAAAATTACGGACAGTGGAAGGAACATTAATATATTTTACTATCTTCAGTATTTATCACTTTAAATGGCTTGACCGGTACTTAAGGATGAGGTACAGTTGAAATCACATTATCACCCTGAAAACACTGCTGTTCTCAAATGGTGTCAAAACAAGGGGTCCACAGTTGAATGGGCTTCAGTAGGCAAACTTTCAGGTGCCATCAGCATAAGTAATTAAGTGTAAATCTGCACCATGTAAGAAAAGATAGCGACATTTAGGAAGTGCAATAGGAAGGGCAGATGTGTACACTTCAGCAATGCTGGATCTAGTGAAATGACACAATTTACGTACTATAACTGTTGAAGTTTAAGTAACAGCAAAGATACTGTTTCTTGAGGACAGTGATTTAGGTGTGGTCTGGTTAACTATTTCAGCAGCTGTACTTAACTAGTTATTAGACAAAAGCACTAATCTTTGTGGATGATCTTTAGAGAGATTTTGGGTCTCATCTGATTTGAGAAATTCTCCCAGAGATACAAAATAATTTGCTAAAATTATACTCTGGGATAACTGAAAGATGAGTCAGAAAAGTACCTTGTTATTTGCACCAGTTGGGAATCACATCTGTATCAGAAACGATGCTGTATCAAAAGCAGTGGGAATTCCTTGAAAGCACAAGTACATCATCAACACAAGTAACGTTATTTGTACAGATTTAGGAAATAAAAAGGTCAAGAAAAGCAGAAAAAAACAGAAATTCCAAAGTTGCTATATTGCAATTATCTCATGATCCAGTCCTAAAAAAAAAAAAAAAAAACAAGACAGGGTGATTCATTGACTCATCACTGTTTTTCTTGTCGCTAGAGGTAGTTAATGTCCTACCAGATTTTTGGAGGAAGAGAAGAATTTACCTAATGAGGACCTGCAAATATTTCCCTTATTACTGATAGTATAGCATTCACCTATTTTTTCCTAAGTCCCCAGGCTAAATAATCAAATATTTATAGCCTAAAACATTAAAGTCATAGATGATTTCTAACAAAACAAAAAGTTAGTGCAATATAACCCTTACTAATTCTACTGTTCTTTATGGTGTAAAAGTTACAGGGCTTACTCAGAGCAGAGAAGTGTGGGCAAAGAAATGAGGAGAAAATGGGTTAAAAATAAAGTATGTGTAATTACACCTTCTCAGCTACTTCTTTTTGAAAGCACTCCACCTCACAGAAGATAAAATTTAACAGTGAGTCATCTCATATAATTTTGTTCCAAAATAACTTGCTTTTAAAAGGAGTAGTACTGATTTTGATATTAGGAACTAAAAATTACTTTTTTTACTTTCTATAAATAAATTGCATTGTCAGCTCTTAAAAATTAAATTCATTATGAATGTGAAAAGTACAACAGATTAGAGGTGTGATTGCAAACTGATCCATTATCACTCAGGCAGGCTACTGAAGAGTTTCCATGGATAAACTTTGGGGGTTCTTTGCATTTTCTGTTAAAGAGTTGTTATGGAAAAATATAGAGATTGGTACTCATCTACTAGATCAAAGACCTGGTTGAGATAGTGCATTTCTACCAATATTCAGGAAATTTTATTTTACCCAATAAAACTATGGGCAAGAAGTCACATTAAAAACAAGAAGGGAGTCAGACCTTAAGAATTGTTTCTGATAAAAGTAAATAACATTAAATTATAGGTGGCAAAACTGTATATAAAAAAAAATGTTACTTTTTAAAAATGAAAAACTATCTTATGGAGAAGAGCAAATATACTTCCTTAAGCTATTATAATACATGGACGAATGTATTTACAACTGCTGTCATGATGTGATGAATTTTGTTTATACCAAGAAACACACAAAAAACTTGGATGATGGCAGCAAAGCAGCAGTCTTGTGCTAAAGCAAGGAGAAAGCATGGCGACAACTGCAAGTCCGACCTTCAAATATTTACTCTAGTTTCTATTTTACTATAAATTTTAATTTTATGATTACTTTATATATTTATGGTATACAAAAAGGGAGGCATTGTGTTATGTTCTTCATTTTAGAATTACAGAGCCAACAAATGGAAGAAATGCAATTTGCAGGATCTCATCCTTCTTTAACCCTCAGAGAACTACTCTGGTTAGTATTAATAAAAAAAATTAAGAAATGTCTATCTCACAACTGCTGTTTGCATTTTCCTGCTCAATGCATTAGCAGAATTCTGAACAACAGAAAAAAGGAGCGGCCTTTAAATCTTAATGATGTAAGTGACAGCTAGAATTAGTGCTACAACAGCATTGAAAGAATAAATTATCAACTGTAACGTGATTTGTCATATCTACCATAATTCGTTATATCTACCACGTAGTGTATATGTCCTCATCTCCAAATAATGATAAAATTACTGAAGCAGCTAAGGTGTTCTAATATAGTTATTATATTTATACTAGCTTCACTTGAACTGTAAGGCAGTGCCAGCATCCTCACTTTACAAATGAACCGGCACGGGTAGGTATCTTCAAACAGAAGATTTGAGCTGAATGACTTGTGAAGGATCACAGTATATGTTTCATTAAATAGTTCTTAATGGCACATCTTAAGCAACTGCTGATATTCATTCTTTAACAGGATGGACAATTAAAACAATTACATGGAGATCATTCAATGTCCCTTCCTTTCCATTTTAAATTCATGATTTAATATTTATTATAAATAACCATAAATCCCAAGGTACTAAATTCTCCATGTGATTTTATGAAAACTTGTGAAGCTCCTTTTACAGAATGTTGGTATCTTATAACAAAAAGAAAGCACTGAAGGGACATACAGTTAATAATAAAAATCTGAAAACATTTGAATGAAACTTCTTTGTCATACATGAGCACTAGGTTAGTTAAATATGTTTCTTTGTTTTTTCCAAGGAAGATGCATTTCTCTGAAAGGCACTAGCTCATCCAAGGATGGTACAACATAGAAAGAGCAGTCAGCATTGGATATCTCTGGGAAGAAGAGTACATTATGCCTGAAATAGTCAACTCAGATACCTGACACAGTGAAAACAGGACTTGATTGGAAACCTCTATTGAGTGTTACAGTTCCTCTTCTCTCTCATAGGCAGAATCTTCACTGTTTTGAGAATTTCTGTGACAGACCTCCTTGGCAGTGGACAAGGCATCCCACAGACCTTGCCTTGAAAATAGCCATCCATCCCTGTTTTTTTCGGGGAGACACACTCAGTGATCCCAACAAACTTCCCCGGGAAACAAAACCATCTTGATTTCACAGAGCAGTATCCTGATCTGGAGAGCTTAATTCAAAAAGAAATATTGGGTGCTAATATTTCAAAAAGTATTTTTGTTAATGATTATTTCATGAAGTAAGTTTAGAAAACTTTTATTCCCATTCACACAGAAACCATTCTAAAGTTTCCAGGAACAGAAAACTGAAATAAGTTGTTCACAAATTTGCAGTTTAGTGGAAGCAACCTATAAAGATTCCCACTTCCATCAATAAAAAAAAATATGCACAAGTAATAGTGTACAGCTTGCTCATAAGCAACATTAGAAATTCAAGGTTTTAGCCAAGAAATACCATTATGGAAAAATTGACAGTCTAGCACAGATGTTAACTGTTTGCTGATGCTAAACTTAGATGAGCAATCAAAACTTTACATATAATGTTATCATATGCCCGTCTAATTGGCAAAATCCTGTTTTATCTTCTAGTTGTGTAGATTCCTTTTACATAATGTTTTATTTCTGTAATACCATTCAAATATACCTTTAGAAGGATACTATAATAAAATTTCTTGAACAGCTTACTGAAATCTTAATGCTTAGAAATAAACCAATAATCTTAAATAATATTTATTGCAGATAACATATCACTATTTTGAACATTTTCAATACTGCATGCTACATATTTTGGATAACAATCATACTGTTCAATGTCTACTCCTGTTTATGATCAACTTCATTGCAATCAAGTTTTCTTTCAGTGGCACAGTACTACTTACAAGACCTATTATTACAGGTAGGTTAATTTCAGAGAAGCTAAATAATCACTTTATTGAAAAGCATTGCTTTAGTAATCACAATATTTTGAATTTGGTTAATGTTTACCAAATAGTCTTTGTCACAAAAAAAAATTTCCCAAGATTGGAAAGTTTTCCTTCCTTTTCATTTGAGAGTTCAGTGTACAGTGTATACAAGATAGAAAACGTGTGTTATTTTTTCTTCTTTCTGAAAATATGTAAACACATGGTCTACATCTATCAGGAGCATCATAGTCAGTCTGGATACTCTGGAGCTGGTGTGGATGCTCTCAATGTCTTCCCTTCACCACCTTACATTCTGTATGAATAATGAGATATTCCCTTAGGAAAAGGCCATTTTTATCCATTTGTATTTACCAGCAAGCAGACTACAGGATCCTTCTGTTTTCCATTAATTTTGCCTAAACTATATAATTCATTGCAAAATTCTTGCCAAAGGAAAGAATAGGAGAAAGGCATGACAGAATTATTTATTACTTAACTGTTGACTTCACTGACACCTGAAAAAAAAAAAAAAGACCATGAATACAGACCTAGATTCATTCTATAAAAAACGTATTTGACTTTACAGTTCCACTTTAAGTTATTCAAAGCGATTTTTAAATACTGAAGTTCTTGGAAGCGTAAAACACTCATTACTGACCCTACAAACTAATTAGCAGAATCATAGAAT
>VXBO01000251.1:1461-20223 GCA_013400135.1 Rhinoptilus africanus | reverse complement strand
TGACCTAACTGATCCCTCACTTGATCCTCCTCCACCCAGGGGAAGGCTTCCTCTTTCCCTGTTACTTTCTCCAAGGCCTGGGGCTCTTGAGGGCTGGGCTGAGCAGTAAAGACCTAAGCAAAGAAGGGATTCAATAACTCCACCTTCTCCTCATCCTCCGTCACCATGGCTCCTGTTTCATTCAACAGTGGGAAATTCAACTGTCCCTGCACGTGTACATGCACCAGCCGATTGGTCAGTACTCCTCTGCACGAGGCAAGTACGCAACTCAGCGTCACCTCTGATTGGATCGTTCAAACTCTTATTTCTGGTTGGTTTGTTTAATGTCCGTTTTTCCTCCTGTGCTTCTGGCACCTCCTTGTCTGGCTCCTCAATCACTGTCATTCTTGTTTTTCTCTCCTCAAGGTGACTTCAGAGACGAAGGTTTACAGATAGTTCACCTCCTTGTATGGCTGGTTCAATATATGTCCATTTTCTCCTAAATACATTCCCACAGAAGGGATCAGCTTATGTTCTCTCAGTGACTACCACAAACATGGAAAATAATTCCTGAATACCATTTATAAAACATGTGGGTCTAAAATGTACTCTGTGTAAATAAAATATTTTCTCATAATATTGTTATCCTTTCTGACATGACAAATAGCCTTTCCTTTCATCTGTCATCCTTTGGACATTTTCTTAGAAGATTGTTTCAAATCCAGTTATTTTTATTATGATAATCCCCATGTATTTCTAATGGGATAATGGCTTTAGTTTTAGGCATTTTTAGCTTCCTGAAGTCAAAGTTTCACCATTTGGAAGGATTAAAGATATTTGCCCGACAGAACATTCTTATCCAGATTCCTGCATATTCCTTTTTCTGTAGCTTTTGTTGCTGCAATTATTTACTTGGCAAGGCATATAATTACACAAATATCTTAGACTTGCAAACACTACATTATGCATTTGTAGTTTGAAGAACATCTAGGATGAAATCCACTGCAGAACTATGTCTCTTATCGCACTAGCAGTATATGTCTCTTATTTTGGTTTGGGTTTTTTTGGTTTTGTTTTTGGTTTTGGTTTTTTTAATTGTATTTTACAGCAAGGATTAAATGGTAAATGCCACTTTACATAGGAAAGTCCCATGCTTGTAGCTGCAGCCATGAAGCATTTACTCTTCATAGCCATGCCAGGGAAAACAACATTGGAAGAAGCCCTCTGCCAAACCTGGGTCACAACAACTGGTTTTGCTGATTTAAGTGTTCTGCATACAATTAGTGTTTATTCAAGCGGTACACTGAGTTGCAAACTCTTCAGTTCTTACCTGTATTGTCACTACATACTAGTTACCTGCTGTCATCATTTTCTATACTTCAGCTTCTATCACACCTCATTAAATTGCATTGTTTTAAAAATGGAACAGAAGACAGTTTAATAGTCTTAGCTAACAACAAAGTACATTTTATCAATAAGGTGCAAAGCTGAAATATAGTAAGGTTTTTGTACTAGCAAAATATTACCAGTAGAAGGAGGGATCAGCAAGGCTCTTGACTGAATAGTATTATCACCACTTCTGAAATTTGTAGTCAGATTCCAAACATTCCTATCTGTCTTTCTGATCTGCAGACACAAAATGAGCACCTGGTAAGGTCTGCAATACATAGGCTTTTCTTGGTCTTCTGTGCCATTTTTTCCCCTCATATCTGGTGCAGTTTTTACATTACGGAAATATTTTCCTGAGGCACTTTTTCACATTTGTGCAGTACTTCATCACTTGGGATTTTCCCCAGTACTGTTTAGCTTTCAATATCTCTGCTTACTTGATGTCTTGTACCTCTTAGATAATGCAAAACCTGCACGGTGTATGTGCTTTCTTTTTCACAGTGCTACCTGTAAATTCTGACTACTTTTTTTCTTAGCTGTTTGACTTTGTATCACTTTCCTTTGAACTAACATTAATTTTGTTACTTGGTTTTTACTTTACTGTTCCACTACTCCAAAGGTACCAAATATTAAAGGTCCCTCTTTATATACAAGACTTTTCTTACCTTGCAAGTTGGATAGAAAAACACTGCATGACCAAATGTGACATAGGGTAGAGAGACTGGAGACATCTCCCACACTTTCCTTTATAATTCCCAGGCAGGACAGACAGCATCAGTTGTAAGCACTCCTCTCCCTGTTTCAAGGCTGTAGCATTGAGTAATTTTGATATGGGTTTCATTGTAATACTTTGAAGCAATTTTATATATGAAGGGTACAATGGATGAAAAGGTATTCAACAAACTTTAACTCATGGTTTTTTGTACTTAAGTACTCTCGACATATGCTGATTTGCACTGAAGTCTATCGCTTTTATTCAAATGTCTACCTTTTAATCTTTGGCAGAGCAAAAGAAGAGAAAAAGTTTCCCATATGAAGTCTTTTTTAATACATATAATTTCTTGCTCTGTCCCTCATTTGTAAATTGCCTTAATGTGCATAAGAAAATTGACAGTTTCCATAATGAAGGATTTAGAAATTCAAGGAGCAAGCAGCAAGGCACCCCTTGCACTTTTTCATTGTTTCGCTCTTTGTCTTAAAGGTGATTAAGTGGGGTGGGGGTGGAATTGAAAACTTGAGAATCTGCCATCGTGGTTGTTTCTCTGACTGACCTGTCATATATGGGCAGTAAGACAATTTATCTTTGTAAGTCATCTTAAATATATGTTTAGGTAATGTGGTTTGTTGTTTCTGGCCCATCTCTTATTATTGTTTACATTTCAGTGGGAAATACAGTAGCACAGACACATAAGTTTCTACCTTGCTAGCCAGTGACCAACTTTTCAAGACAGTGATAGAATGCGCTGATATTTAGGTGTGAGTGCTGACATTCAGACTCCCTTATATGGAAGTTTACACTCTTTTCTCCTTTCTCTTTCTTTTCCATTTTGCTCCTCTCGCTGCTTCCAACAACCCTCGCGTCAGGCTTACCTCCACTGGACTACTTACAAATCAAAAGAAGTGTTTCTATCTTATCAGTAGTCCATGTCAGGAAGAAAGAAGGTTTGGACCAAGCTGACCTTCAGTTGCTTCTTGCAAGTTTTCATTCATGATGATGGCCAAACAACAAGGGCAAATATGGAATACATACCTGTTCCCTTCCTGAAACTGAGAAAGTTCTAGGGAGTTTTGCAAAAATAGGGGGAAAAGGAAGGTGAAGAATGAGTTTCCAATCCTTATAGATGACAGAAAGCATGGGAATGGAGCATGAGGTGTCTGTACTTTGAAGTGACAGAAGTATATAAAAAATGCAGGGATAGATCTGTGACTTTACAGACCTGTGAGCATATGCTAGGCTGAAAGAATTTTCTACCTCCCTCGCAGTGCTGTCACATGGTTGGAAAGCATACAGATGGTGCACATCACCATCTTTGGTCATTCATGCAAGCTGTCCACCCTATCTTTCTGTCCAAAGGGCACCCTATGTGGGGAGAGCCCTTCTGCCCACGGGGGCAGGGATGCTGTTCAGCCATTCATAAGTTAAGACAATTCAGTTCATGTATTAAGACAAATCAACATTTCAGTGTGTTAATATTGCAGAATGTGACCTCCAGTAGGTGAAAGTCCTCATTCATTAGTCCTGTCAGATTTAGGTGCAGCAGCTGAATTGTTGACTTTAGTCAAAAACCTCTTCAGTGTCCTCAGGTGAACTCTATGACAGGGATCATAAGCCAAGCACTATTCCTCCAGTTAAATATTAAACAAGGAAGAGTGAAAAAAGCTTGATGACCTACTCTTTGGAGTGCAATATTTTTTAAGGTGTGACCACATATTTTCAATTTAAACTGGCTTTTTTTTCCCTTCATTATTAAAGCCGAATGATTGTTTTGTCTTTATTGTTAAATTATATATCTGTAATAGATATATGTATTTATACAGATGTCCTGGTTCTGTCAGGGAGGGGTTAATTCTCCCCAGGCTCGGAGGTATCAGTATTCCATCCCATGTGAGCCACGCCCTCCCCGAGCTGCCAGGAGGGGGCAGGAAATCACTGCTTGGAGCAGGCTGGGATGTCCCAGGTCCGGTTGGTGAGCGGCAGGGAGCGGTGGTTCCGTAATCATGTTTGTATGTCCCTCTATCCCTATTGTTGTTGTTGTTTCTCTTGTTCCCTTTGCTGTTCTGTTAGATTGCCTTTGTCTCAACCCACGAGTTTTGCCTTTTTCTTGTGCTTTCCCATGCTGGGAAGGCACCAAGAGAGCAGCACAGGGTTCTTTGTTGCTGTCTGAGGCCAAACCGTGACAACAGATCATAGAATTGTAGAATGGTTTAGGTTGGAAAGTAGATCATCTGGTTCCAATGGGGCATCCACAACTTACCCGGGCAACCTTTTCCAGTGCCTCACCATCCTCATAGTGAAAGATTTCTTCCTGATATCTAATATATTAATACAACTCATTTGTATTGATATATACAAATTTATATCATTTGTAAGCATGGTCAATGTTTAGAGACAGTCAGTTTTCACATTTCCAAAGTTTGCAATCCTGGAGAACTTAAAATATAACTAATAAATCTTGCTTTCCTGGCTATCACCCCTTCTGATGGAGTGTGACTAGCAGGGTTTGACCTAATGATAATAGCTACTGATATTAGTAAATGTGGATATAATGCTAACATAAAATGCAAATCATGGACACTGGTGTAAGAAAGAAAACAGAATGCAATGCTGTACATTCAGGCTCTCGAATAGTCTTGCTAATTTGCCAGTGGCTTTATTAATTTTATGCAAATATAGCAAATAATTCTGTTGTTACAAACAGTCAGGCTTCCATTCACTAAATAGGATTTCCAGATTACAAAGAAAAACCAGCATTCATTCCTTATGGAGCCATTTTCTCTTTGTTTGCAATGTGTTCAATTGCAGTCGTGTGTGTTTGTGTATGTATGTGTCTGTACTTTTATCCCCTCTAAAATCCCCAAAGTGAAGTACAAATTAACAGAATCACCACTCCACCCCAGGATGGATACCCGCCTGCAGTACAGTAAGCATCTCACCTTGTCATCAGCAGACCTAGATCCTCGGTTTCTTTCTCGTATTAGACCTATAGATTTATCAGACACATTGAGGAAATGCATGTTTACCTGAAAACAAAGCAGGAAGGGGTGAGGTATTCTATGTATTTCATTCTCTCTGACATTAACCCTCAGGTTGATTGCAAGGAGGAAAGATAGGTGTCCTGAATAACTGGGCATGATTTGTGTCTTATTGCACCTCAGGGCAAATACAAAATGGCTTCTTTGCAGATACATTTCCCTATTTGTTTATGTTTCCAGAGTTGGGGTTTGTAGTGATTGTTTTGTTTTGTTTTGTTTTGTTTTGTTTTGTTTTGTTTTGTTTTGTTTTGTTTTGTTTTGTTTTGTTTTGTTTTGTTTTGTTTTTAAAGTGCATGTTTTATATAGAGGGTATATACAGAAACATTGCTGTGTCAGATCTTGCAGGCCACTCAGAGAGTACAGGGGGGAAGGGAGCTTCTTCTCATAGAATCATAGAATCATTTAGATTGGAAAAGACCTTTAAGATCATCAAGTCCAGCTGTTAACCCAACATTGCCAAGTCCACCACTAAACCATGTCTCTAAGTGCCACATCTACACGTCTTTTAAATACCTCCAGGGATGTTGACTCAACGACTTCCCTGGGTGGCCTGTTCCAACGTTTGACAACCCTTTCAATGAACAAATTTTCCTAATATCCAATCTAGACTTCCTCTGGTGCAACTTGAGGTCATTTCCTGTTGTCTTATTGCTTCTTACCTAGGAGAAGAGACTGACCCCCATCTTCCTACTTCTGGATCTATGGAAAGAATATATCTACTAAGAACAAGAGTTATTCTGCTGTAGTGACTGCTCCTTTTCTGCTTCCCTAGCCTCTGGCAACACGACTCCTACAGGAGTTGAACTATTACTGGCTGACATCCATCTATGACTGTTCAGTAGCAGCTGCAGAGGTGACTCAGAGGGAGTAAATTTCCTCCCACCTAGATATCTGCAAGGCAGGCCAGAGCTTGGCAAAGCTCCATGGCTGAAAGACCACACCTCCCATTCTTCTGTTCTCAGACATTGCAAAATGAGACCAACAGAGTTGAATACATGCAGGCTAAAGTCTCATAGAGAAGCATCTGTACTAGGCAAGGAAGAGCTGATGTTGCGAAAAGGAAGAATATTCATTTTGTCCCAGAAAGTGCCATACATAAGAGCTGAAAATATTAAATATGGAAGTGACCCACTAAACATCACTGGAGAGGTGAATGACTTCAGGAAACTGGAAATAAAGCCAGTGCTCCTGCTGAGAATATCTCTATGCATTGGAGCATAACTCTGAATCTGTATGCTGCATAGATCTATCAGTACTTGATTTATCCAGAACCATGAACAAGTGAAGCAAGGCCCATTGTAAGGCACTAAATGTGCTTAGGCTGACTCCAGTGCTCAACTAAGACTCCCTTTTAGCATAAGCTTGTTTATGAAATGTTCAATAGGCACATTTTAGTATCTGGCTTAGACTCAAGCTTTCCCAGTAGTGTCAAGATACCCTTTGGACTGAGGTGACAAGTAAATAGCCTTCATTCTCTGTGAAACAGGAGTGACATTTAGATTTCTAAGATAAGTTTCATTTAGATTTCTTTAAGATAAGTTTCATTTTTTCCTGGTTAAGATCCCAGTTCACAAAGCATTCACTCAGCTTTGTAAGGGCTTTACTCGACAGAAAAAGGCCAGTAAAAATAGGGCAGATAGCATTATTCAATCACAATGGTCACACATATAGAAATTTCAGGAAGTTTCAAATTATGGGCTAATAAGCTCCTTAACTGGTAGAAACCATTCATATCAATTTCATACATTTTTATGGTATCACAAGAAATTTTGAGTTTGCAAGCTCAGTGTACAACCTGCATATGTGGTCTTCTGGGAATATAATTTCAGAATTATCATTACAATACAATTACTACATAAACTATTTGCTGGAGGGAACAATTTAAATGGGTCACGTGTTCATTCAATTACTTGCTTGGGAAGGTAACATTAATGAAGAGATAAATTACCCAGTACTTAAATTACTTAGTAAAATAATTAATTAGTGATTCAATTACTAAGTAAAGACGTTGGTTGGTAAAGGAATTAATTTGTCCTGAATAGCTTCAAATTTTTAAACAATCCACTATGAATTTTTTGAAGAATGGGCGCATTATTTTATTACTATTAGTAATTTTTATGCAGAGTTATTCCCTGTTGGGAAGACTGCAGATGACTCAAGTTTGAACTTGAAAAGAGTTGCAGACCTGCCTCCAGGACTAGTAGTAGAAGCACGTTTTACTTGAGAGACTGGAATTTAATAAAGAAAGCTGTCAAAGGGATTAAACAAGGAAAATCCACAGGATGAAAACTGTAAAAGTAATTGACTTGAGTAAGTTACTAATTCTGAGATGGCTTCCTGCTGTGAAATAATGACCAGCATAGATCAGAGCTGCAGCCAAACCTGTCTCCACTTATCATCACAAAGGGAAAACCAGGTTACCAGAACAGTGTGTCTTGATGAGAAAATTTGGGCTGATTTTGACATACCATAGTAGAGATAAATGGAGGCTAATAGTAATTAAACTCTTTCTCTTCTTCTTGGTTCTCTATGGTAGCTCAAGCTGTGTTAACTAATGACTTTCTACACAAGCAGTTCAACTTGGAAATTTCATTTCAGTGCGTAACCAGGCAGTGGTTACTACTACCAGAGACTTTGTCTTGCTGAACATGGAGTTTCAAAAGACACTAAACACTATAACGCTTATATTGTCTGCTTAAAACCTGTCCAAAATTACTATAGTTTTGGAATGTCAAAGGTTGATGGCTTTTAAAATTCAATGAAAATTTGGAAGAGCTGACATTAGATTTAGCGCTGGTTTTCACGGTGCCAGATTGCCACTCTGACATAATAATATTGGTGTATTAAAAAGTATTATATATGACTGTATTACTGTATCAGGAGAGGACTGGTGCATATGTGCACAGAGATACCCTGTAGTATCTTCAGGATCTGAGGAAAATCAGAATGATCCACATAGAAACCTTAAGCTGGCCTAAAGGACTCTTCCCACAGCTATATTTTTAACAGGGATTCCCTTCAGATGTACTTCCTCTACAAGAAAATAAGGAGTTCTGGAAAATTTAGACACTGAAACGTAACAAAGAAGGACTGATTGCAGGTAAATACATGTGCATATGCTTGCAAAAGGAAGGGCATAGAGTTTGGAACTCTATCTCATTTCTGAGTAATATGGATACAGAGCCTATCAACCCTACTCCAAGACTTGACTCTTAGATGAATAGGTAATTCAAGGAAGGTTCACTAAACAAGATGGACTATAGCCCTGATGCTACCACTGTGTATTACCTGCTGCAGATGAAAAAAATGTTAGGAACTTGGTCAAGAGGCTGAAGAGATGGGCTTATCAGAAAGAGTCTTCTGATAGAATGTGTTGGGGTGAGAAACCAACCTTGAAGAAAGAAGGATTTTCATGCATGAGACAAAGTGGAAACCTTCCTCAGAAATCTTTCCAGAGAGACCCCAGCCTAGCACAGGAAACCTCACAGGCATTTTTTGGGCAGTTGCAGCTGCTGTGACAGAGGTTGAAGGAGAAATGCTGCAAGAAGACCTTGGAAGTCCTGAGGAAGGAAGGAATTGGCCTGATTGGTCTCAAGGAGCTTTAAATCATATGGGAAGGTAATGTAATTACTCCTTATTAAATGACTGAGGAAATGAGCTGGATTGCCACAGTGCTCTATGATGCCACAACTTTTGCTAAATAGTACTGGCAGCTACAAGTGGAAGAATGGGCTTCATTCTGTCCAGCACTCAAGCACCTTCCTTATTTCTGAAGGCACAGCAGCTCTAGAGAACTATTTTTTTTTCTGTAAGAAAAATCTGATTTGATTTGACAGACTTCTCTCTGGATCTCAGCTCCACTAGGAGCCATGCTTTTAGAAGTTAATCCTGTCAGTCTTGGCTGATGTGGAGTCAGGACACTCTGGTATGCTTGCAACAGCAGACTAAAAGAACTTTGGAAAGACATCTGGAAAGCCCCTAAGACACAGATTTCCTATTTTGACAGATTCCTTTTTACATATCACAGGATACCAATTGTGCAACGGAACATGGTCTTCTAAATTTGTTAAGAATGCATAAATTCATTAGATGGGGATGTGTTATTCATCCTGGTCTCTAATATCCTTCTTGTAGGAAATTTTTACAGCCAGCCCAGGCTATGGCAAATGAGTCTTGCTTCACTTCAGTACTATGAAAACCAATTCTTTGCTGTTGTGCAGCTTCTTTATGTACCTCCTTAGGAAGAAGAGAAGTCAGTGATGGTTGCTACATTCTCAAAAGTTTAGAACAGGCTGCAAGCTGAGCATGTTTTAGATGTCTGTTCTTACTTAGTGTTACTCCATTCTGCATGTCTACACACTAGAAACACAGATCTCCAACACCAGATTTCTGAAACCAAATTTTGACTTCAAATCACNAGTTTGTGCCCATTACCTCTTGTCCTGTCACTGGGCACTACCGAAAAGAGCCTGGCCCCATCCTCCTGACACCCACTCTGATAGCGTGGTTTTTGTTACAGAAAATTGAAAACATTAGCATCTTTGCATTATGACTTATGAAATATAAAAGAAGTATAAGTAGTACAAGAAATACTCTCTTCTTTTATTTCTTGCAATTTTTATGGAGAAAATCTGAACTGTTTCAGCCCACTATTGCTTTTCAACATGAAAAAGAAGCTTAAAAATTACTGAGAAAGCAGCAGCAAATAGATTTCCAGGCAGGGATAATACCACAAATAATGGCTGCATAGGCAGTGTTTCTTCTTTGCATCATTGCCATATGGAAGTGAAAAAGAAATTTTTGTGGTGTGTGAGACATATCTAGAGTTCCTACTCCTAGTCATTGACTGCAGAATGCTTTTTGGATATGAAAATACTGGAGATACCTGCATAAAATCATAGAATCATAGAATAGTTTGGGTTGGAAGGGACTGTGAGACTGGAATGACAACTGTCTCAAAGCTTGCTTGACTCTATTTAGAACTTTCTGCAGACCATTCTTTTGCTTATCAGACACCACCCATTTTTGCCACCAACTGAAAAGGATATAGGCGTTTGGTTATCAGAGTGGCCAGACCCTGTCTACCCTGGGGCTGTCCTAGACTTGTTCCGCTCATGCTGGGGCACGATGACTGTCCTGAGCCAAGTGCTATCCAAGCAACAAGGGTAAGAAGAGCTCATACAGAGACTNTGTTTCAGCCCACTATTGCTTTTCAACATGAAAAAGAAGCTTAAAAATTACTGAGAAAGCAGCAGCAAATAGATTTCCAGGCAGGGATAATACCACAAATAATGGCTGCATAGGCAGTGTTTCTTCTTTGCATCATTGCCATATGGAAGTGAAAAAGAAATTTTTGTGGTGTGTGAGACATATCTAGAGTTCCTACTCCTAGTCATTGACTGCAGAATGCTTTTTGGATATGAAAATACTGGAGATACCTGCATAAAATCATAGAATCATAGAATAGTTTGGGTTGGAAGGGACTGTGAGACTGGAATGACAACTGTCTCAAAGCTTGCTTGACTCTATTTAGAACTTTCTGCAGACCATTCTTTTGCTTATCAGACACCACCCATTTTTGCCACCAACTGAAAAGGATATAGGCGTTTGGTTATCAGAGTGGCCAGACCCTGTCTACCCTGGGGCTGTCCTAGACTTGTTCCGCTCATGCTGGGGCACGATGACTGTCCTGAGCCAAGTGCTATCCAAGCAACAAGGGTAAGAAGAGCTCATACAGAGACTGTGTTGAATGATGACTGGCTGGGCAAAGGCCACTGTCACATTGATTGGTCAAACTACAAGCCAACCTAGACTCTAACTATTGCAGTGACCCACCTTAGTGGGGATGAGGACCCTCACTACCATTGTGACATGAGAACCATGGATCAATGGGACTCCACTGAATTCCAAAGGACCATCAGGCCTGTGGAGATGACTATAGTCTTGCGACACTCCATAATACTGCTTCTCCTTTCTGCCTTGTCTCTACTTATGCCTTTACTCGTCTCAGTGACTATTGCTGGGGAATAACAATAAAGCTACAGTGAACAGCATCTGACCTTGTTTGTGTCTTAATCTCACACTTGGAATCATTACGAACCTCTCCCGGGCCCAACGTAGTCAGACCAGGATGTAACAGGAACCTCTAAAGGTAATCTAGCGTAACCCCCCTGAAATGAGCAGGGACATCTCCAACAAGATGAGGTTGCTCAGAGCCCTGTCCAACCTGGCCTTGTATGTTTCCAAGGAGGGCGCATCTACCACCTCTCTGGGCAACTTGTGCCAATATTTTACCAGCCCTCATTGTAAAAAATTTCTCCCTTATATTTAGTCTAAATCTTCCCTCGTACTCCTTGTCCTATCACACCAGGCCCTGATAAAAAGTTTGTCCCCATCTTTCCTCTAGGCCCCCTTTAAGTATTGAAAGACCACAGTAAAGTCTCCCCAGAGCCTTCTCTTCTCCAGGCTGAACAACCCCAACTCTCTCAGCCTGTCCTCACAGGAGAGGTGTTCAATCCCTCTGATCATTTTTGTGTCCCTCCTCTGGACCTGTTTCAACAGGTCCATGTCTTTCCTAGGCCGAGGGCTCCAGAGCTGGATGCAGTACGCCAGGTGAGGTCTCACCAGAGTGGAGTGAGGGGCAGAATCACCTCCCTTGACCTACTAGCCACGCTTCTTTCGATGCAGCCCAGGATACGTTTGGTTTTCTGGGCTGTGAGAGCACATTGTCAGCACATGTCCTGCAAAATGTAATTCCTATAAATAGTATGGCCACAACTTTCTTCCTCTGCACTCCTCATGCTCTCTTTACAATGGAATGACCTTCCTGGTGTGATCTTGTATATTTATGCACCCTCCAGTGTGTTTGCTGCATTACTTCAGATATTGAAAATGCTGTCATTAAATAAGGGCTATGTGAAGGAACTTTCTTGGACAACAGCCAGATGGATGCAGTTTCTCTCCTGAACTCTTACACATGGAAACTATCCTTGTGGGACAGGAAAATGAACATGATAGGCAGAGAATTAATAAATCTAGTACAGAGTTAAGCTGACATGGGCTGTCTCCCTTCTACTTTTCCCAGCTATTAAAAAAAAACCCAAAAAACAAAAAACAAAACCCAGCAATAAATCACACATGGATACTGTATAAGTTTTTATTTCAAGAATATTAATGACAATGTGATGATAAATTTACAACAAACTTCTTGATCCAGGGTCTTGAGGTAGCCTAGAATAATTTGTCATCCACCTTTAAGAGGAAATAGTCAACACCCAGAAAGGAAGAGGAGCAAGTCAGCTGAAAGCTCCTAAGCACTATTTTACTGAAAAATTTGGATTAGCAAGCTTCTTCCAGAACCTTTTCTCTGTTCTACTGCATCAGATCTTGTTTTCTTTGGTTTGTCCTTAGGACCTAAGCACCTGTTCACCCTTTGCTGAATAGGGTTAAATGATCTCCTGTTGTGAATACAAATTTACCACTGCAAAAGACAAGATGGAAAACGTAGTAACACTTTCCCACAGCGTGTTATTTGAGGGTTGTTTCTACACAGACATTGTAATATGTTGCTCTGTAACTTAGCCAGCTGTTGTCTGCCCTTGGCTAGCAAATTGCAAGGTAACTTGCTGTTCTGAAAGATTAGTCATCTGGGTTTCTTTCTATAACATACAACTTTTCTCCATTTTTTTTTCATTCTGTGGTAGGAGCTTGGAGGTAGGAGAGTTGACTCTGTATATTTTGTACTTACCTTTCTTACATTAAAAAATCTACGTATATTTTTTTTATTTAAATTAATCATTATTTTTGTAGCCTTCTAAATGCTTCTCTTTCACATCTAAAAGTTCTGTAATGGGTTTTAACTGCTAAGCACTATGACCTTAGGTAGGACCAACTTTTCTGAAGATTCAGTGGCACTAAAATAAAATCCGATAAATATGTATTGCATCTTAACAACAAAAGTGTTTATGAATTTCCTTATCTCTCAAATAAATAGAGATCACTCGACATTTTCATGTTCTGACAAATGTATCATTCCTGATGTAATGATAGAAAGTCACCATGCATCTGAACTTAAGTCTCAGCTGCATTATTTCTCTGTGTTTCTCTGTTCAAGTTATCAGTTATAGCAATTTTCTCAGCTGTCTCCTATCTGTGCTAACCTAGGGATGTTCAAATAATGCTTTACACTCTTTTAACAAAGAAGTGTTATAGGTAATTAAATGTAACTTGATGTTTGGCAAATATGGCTTTCAACTATGTTACAATACTTGTCGCTGACATCTTTTGTCTCTTGCAGCAAACTTTTGCATTCAGCATTTAGCTAACTTAAATTTGGGGGTTGAGCATGAGAAGAAGAAAACTTTGCCCAGTTAACCTTGAAAACCAAAGTTATTACTGCATATTCATCCACCTCTTTCTTTCTGAGCTCAGATGTGAGCTGCTGCTTGCTAATGAGACTGAGTTAATGATGTGGTCTGCAAAACTACTGCTTTCTCAAAAATCTTGCAAAACTTCATGATCTAGGTGGCTTTCCTTTTGAGTGCCTGTGCTCCTAAGTTAAAAAATTAAGGTGGTACCTAATTCCCAGTACACACTTGATCTCTTAAACAAGACTTAGATGCACAGCACTTTATTGTCCCTGCTGGTGTCTGTTTCATTTTTCATCTCTTCCACATTTTGCTTTTTATTTGTGGCAGCACCGATTCTAATAGTTTCCATGCTATTATCAAGAAACTTAGAGGCTCTCTCTGTGTAAGGAGTGATTTTCTTCAACTAGAAATAGCAGCAGCATATGGTAAATTTGGAGGTACGAGTTCCCAATTCTTCTCTGTGTTTGGTCTTTTCCTTTCATTATGCTCCATGCACTTAAAGAAGAACACTTGGAGATTTTGCTTGGGCCTAGCCACACACGATCTTTTAAATCTTCATGTTTAATTTAAAAAATAGCCTGACAAGAATTGTGATCTTAATAGCTTCTCTTTTTACCAGTGTCAGTCAGGATAAATCTTTCTTGAACCTGGCTTACCAGAAGTGTAAGTTTCACACTAAGTTGTTGCTTCAAACCTAGTGTAAGAAGTCCTTGCACAATTCCTTGGAAGCGCTTTCTTCTCCTTTTCTATTTTGAGACACCCTTTTATTCTGCAAATGCAACAGGATTTTTGCTTTGCTGCTATCTGCAAAGGCCCATCTATGTTCAAAACAATCTCAGAATAGCTATTATGTAACAGCTGTTCTTTCTCCACCCCATTTTCACGAGGATCCTTTTATTCTTATTTCTGTTTTCCTTTACCCAAGGCACTGATAATAGGAAAGAGAAGCTTAAAAACAAATCCCACTCCTCAAATGTTTATTCTGCTTCTTTGCTGGAAATTAATCCCTCTATAGACAGGAGAATATAAGCTTCTGTGGAAAGTCAATGTAGGTGAGTTTAAATAGGTTCCTGGACATTATACTGAAGAAGTGGAAACACATTCTTCTTCGCCTTTTGCAACCTTGACTCTGAACATGTGCACACTGAGAAACCTTCAGTGGAGTGATGGGAGCAAACTGTTAAAACTGAACTGTCACAGTTGTCTTGCAATGTTGAAAGAAGGAGTCCTACCCATGTCTTCTGCACATGTATTTGTGTGGCTATTTAGTGAAGTGAATCATGAAGCTGGCAGGAAGAGATGAGCAAAATACTTACTTTTGATATCCAAAAGTTTCCTAATCTAGTTAGCCTTCCAGCCAGGCAAACAACTGTACTGGAACAAGGGAGTGGGTACAAGTGATGGGTAACTGACAGTTGGACTGATTCTTTTGATAGAAAGACTAGCTTAAAGTATTAACTGAATTGCAGACTAAATGAATGAACCTTGAGACCTTTTTGAAAGTGTCTTCAGCTGAATTACAGTTAAGCATTTGATATAAAATATTATTGTGCATTGAGAATGAATATTGAAAAAATAGTGATTCAAAAATGAGTTGATAAGCTAAAGCACATATTCTATATGCAGACAGTTCTTGCGCTAGGGGTGAAGAGATTTCCGGTAAAAGATGTAGTGATGTTTAATAAGGATCATTCAAATGGGTTGTTATAGCTCTTGACAATAGATTGTCTGAATATCCACTGAGAGATTTCTGCTGTTCATGGAAGAAATGTAAAAATCACTTACTCTAAATTATTCCCCTCCTAATTGTCTTGATTCTAATATTATTTTGGCAAATACGTTCAATCTCTTTCACCACTTCACTGAAATATCCCCAGAATACTGTATTTCCCAGCACTTGCTCTCTCAGTGACAATTGTTGGAATCAAATATCAGCATTGTGATTGACCACAGCTTTTATACAGAACGTCTTCCACTGAATATGAAGATTAAAACCCAGTTGTTTTTCCTTCATTTTTTCAGCTTCTGCTCCCACCTTTTCTTGGGTAAACTCAGCTGCTTACCCTCCTTCCCAATACTCTTACATATTTCCTTTCTGTTCCTCCTTTCCCTTCTGTTCCAACAACAGCCAAGTAAAGCATGGGCCTTCATGTTTTTACCTGAATGCCTGTATTAATAAATGCCAAATAAGAATGCATGCAGAGTTTGTAAGCAGAACAAAGAAAAAGTGATTTTTCACCAGCTGCAGGGTCACCATAAATATCCATTGATTTAACTGTATGTGTACATGAACCACAGCCAAAGCCAGCTTAACTCCTCTTAGCTGTATGAACTCTGTAAGACTAACAAGAATAAGTGGTATAGAACCTGGCTATTTGGGCAAGCTCAAAGCTCACTTTACTACCGGAAGAGGGTATACAATTAGAAGTTTAATCTAGTTTTACTTAAGTTCTTTGACTGCCTACTTTTTGTTAATTCTTTTGATTCTTCCTGACCTTTTTATCTTGGAGGCCTCCTAGACAATGAATGTAAAAGGTTAGGTGCATTTTATAAGAAGGTGGCACTTTCCATAACTGCTTGGTGATTAGTTTGCTCAATACACATTTAAGAGTCGAAATGCCTCCTAGAGGTCAGCAAGAAAACTTGAATTTTAAGAACTGCAAACAAATCCTTATAATAATCCATTCACATCTCCCTAAGAGCCGTTTCAGAATAGCAAGTTCGGTAGCTTTCAGGGCAAAGATAGACTTTAGAACAGGACATAAATGGCTTCTGTGCATAGATTTCAATATTCCAAAAATTGATATATTTAAAACTTAGTCTATTTAAAATTAATACAACATTAACAACAACAGTCATACACTTGTATCCTTCACAGATTCTGTCTGTATGGTTCATTAAACTAACCTCAGCAGAGTACAATGGTCTTACTTCCAAAGCTCTATATTCTTCTTGGGTTTTTTGCACTCATATGTTGCTGCATCATTTGAAACCACTTTTCCTATAGCCTATCTTGCTAATTTGATTTTTTTAACTCTCATTTGCAATTTTCATATTAATTTTAAAACAATTTTATTTTTCAAGCATCATCTTTAGGCCACTAGCTATACACTCGTCAACGCTAGAGTTCAATTTGCAGAGCCAATTTATGAAAATAATCCTTACCTATGCACATTCAGACTTGCACAGTATCAGTCCTGGGAGTCCCCTGGCTATGATATCTCTTTCTTGTGATATTGCAAGATGTTCAGTGCAGCCACAGAAGAGGTTTTAAATTTCACTCACAAGTTCAACTGTTCAGGTATAAAAGTTTGGGGATTACCACTCATCATATAAGTAATAATTAGCCAAGAAAATGTGGACTGAGATACATAGGACCAGACAGTGAAATGGTAAATGCCTGCACTTTGCAGAGTGTTTCTTGTTGCTTACTAAACAGAAAAGTCAGTGAAATACAATCTAGATAAAGGAAAACATTAAAAGATCTCAATTTCAATGTGAATGTGTTTCTGAGAAATTTTATCTTAAAGACAACCTGTCTGGATTATCTTTTCATCTGTTAATCATGTGCAAGCTATTAAACTGTGCAATCATGTGCAAGCATCTATTAAACTAATAGATATAGGGATGTATATTCTTTTTTGCAATCTTTTATTTTTAAAACATGAACCGCACAGGATCCTCAGAAAGCATAAAAGCCCCAAATGGAGCCTAGCTGAAAGCCAGGTCAGAGGACAATGGCAAGGAAAGAACAGAGATCCATAAACTAAGGGTAAACTTTTTCTAAAGGAGGTTGTACAGCTTTGTGTACAACTGAAGATTCCACTTGCATCCTTTTTATATGTGTTTTGGGCACAATTCTTACCACAAAAAGTTTTTCTTCTTTCTTGAACACTGCATGCCAAGATGATACAAAACCAGTATTATCTAAATACTCCAGGGAACTGTTAGAACAATCCACTGACTGCTAGTTCTGGGTAACATTTTTAAATTGCTTTCAGATACTGTACTTGTTTTTTTCTTCAGCTTCTTAGTTATGTCTTGTGGACATGAGGAATGGAACAGTTGCATGAATACTGAACACATGTTTTTCACCATAGCTCTATTTGACCTCTAATTTATTATGAAATTCCCATGTTAGGGATGGAAACAAAAAAAAGGTTAATTTTGCAGGAAGATAGCAAAACCCCTTTTCTTGTACTTCTTTACTAGATACATACATTTAAAACATCCCAGTTGGTCTATGCAGAGTCAGGCTTTCTTAGCAATACCAAAATGCCTTTCTTTTATTACAGCAAGGGCAGACACAGCCTTCTGCAGTTACAATGACAGGAGGAACTACAAGCTGAAACTTGGGTGGATTTTTTTCTCCCCAGATAAGCAGATAAAGATATGGCTTTAGGTCTTTCCTCTGAGAGAAGAGGAACTCAGGCTGGGACAGGGGGATGGTGATGCAATCAGAGACAGCGGTGCCAACATCCACTGTAGCTGCTGTCTTCACCACTCCTAACAGTGCTCAAGATCCCACTCCACCCATCTGGAGGTTTCTGCAAATCCTGATTTGGCCTTTGTCATTTTGGAATAAGAGGTATCAGATGATAGAGAAAAGCTTCCTGGGAGCCCAGTGTTTTCTGAAGGATCATCCTTTCCTTGGCCATGAGTTTACACACAAAAACCTGAGCTAAGACAGTGCTGTTCCAATCACCATGAGGTAATGCAGATCGATGAAGGAGCTAGTCTCCTTCTGACACTTTTCAGAGGTGTCTGACTTAATGGACTTGTGATTAGACAGAAAACAAGGGCAAAGTATGCTGGCCTGGTACCTTAGATAGCAGCGACAGTTACAAATTACAAATTTGTATTCGAGAATACCGAAGAGGGTCTTTCGGTTAACTGTTCTGTACTAGATTTTAAAAATAGTATATATAATCATAGAATTGCCTAGGTTGGAAGGGACTTTTCAGATCATCCAGTCCAACCATCAATGTCACACTGACAAAAACCATCACTAAACCATATCTCTAAGCACCACTGTCTTGGATCTGGTGGGCATAGGGTTAATTTCCCCAGGATCTGGCAGGGACAAAGGTATTCCAACCCATGTGAGCCATGTCCAGTCTATAGTCAGGACCTAGCCAGGGGACCAGGGAGGAAGTCACTGCTTGGAGCAGGCTGGATTTAAGTCCATTCAGTTGGATTTAACTCCATTCACCACCACTCTCTAGGCCTGGCCCTCCAGCCAGTTTTTTACCCAGTAGAGAGCACTCCTGTC
>VXBO01000246.1:58211-88073 GCA_013400135.1 Rhinoptilus africanus | reverse complement strand
TATTTTGGGATTTAGAAAAGCCTAAGTAGGTTAAAGGCTTTTGAATATGGGGCTGAAGCATATCCTCTGAAAGCTCATAAGGAGGGTACTAGTGCAATTTAAGATAAGCCATGTTAATTGACCATGCATGTTCTTCAGACTTGTTGCAAGTGCAAAGTGAAAGGTTTTATTAATTCAGAGAGTTTTAAGGCACAAATTAAGCATATTTATGCCAGATTGTTTTCTTACAGTTGTCTAAAAAACATACATACATACAAATGCATATATGTAGCAAATCTAAAGGAAAATAATGTTTATTAATGTGTGGATTAATAATAATCCACCCATTATTAATAGGTGGATCAGAAGAGAAAGTTTTTTTACCCCTTAACTCCGGGATGATACAGTGCTTCCTTGCAAAGTGAGTTAATTTCCTCCTAACAGTTACTATGTTACAGACACACACACACACACACACACACACACTCACTCCCTGTGCTCTCTTCACGCTGTTTGTGTATTAATGATGATACTGTCTTACTTTTCATGAGATCAGAGAGTTTAAAATGCTAAGTCATTTATGGAAAACTTTTACTGCATGCTAAGATTATTTTTAAGTAATAGTTTAAAAATAAACCCTCTCTGTGATTGAACATTAAAATACCACTTTTATGTACTTTATTGTACATCATTGCTTCATTTTTGGAACAGATTAGAACAGGACAAAGTATTTTTTTACTATGGTTATTCTGAAAAGTCAGAATTCAGAAACAAGCACTGAAGCATATTACAAAAGACATAGTAGTAGTTTGGCTAGCACAGCTTGGCTGTAATATTTAAGGCACTTTGGAACAAATTCAGTCTTCCACTGGATTTGGTTTTAATCTCATGTGTTTTCTATATTCTTCTGGATTTCATTACAGCTGAACACTTTGTAAAACACTATGATTGTTCTCCAGAGCTTACAGTTGTTAATATCCATCCATTGTTTGCTGTTAGCTGTAAAAACACTTACACTGTTTTTGGAATTGGGGGGAAAAGAGGTGTTTTAATGTTTTATATTGGTATATACCAAACAAAGTGTGCACTATTCTGCATGCTTGTATTTTAAGCATGTATATACATACTCATTAAGTAGTGAGAGCCATGTGCTCTAGTTCTTATGTATATCACTTTGCCTGTCATCCATGGAAATTTTATGTGGTCTCAGAAAGCAGCATTTGGGCCTGCTTGATAAACTGTAGCCATAAACTTTCAATCCCAGATGTCTTTTGCCCAGGCATTCTATATTTTTATATTATACACTGTTTTCTCAGTGGGAAATGCCTCTAGTATCTAAGAAAATAATCTGTCAGTATCATGCTAGCTAGCTATGCCTACAGATCTATAAACCTTGGCTAAATTAAGTACTGGAACTGTGTGAATAGCAGTGTTTGCTATCTTGTGACATATCTACTGGTGGTGTGTCATTTGCAAAACATGTTGGGTTTTTTGGTGTTTTTTTTTTTTAAGGGGTAGGTGATTCTTATGTTTGAGATAGCAAATGTGTCAGTGGTGAGAGCTGCCTGACACAAGCGTCCTTTTATTCTCTATGTACTACCAAAGGAAACAGGTGGAAGATAAGCCATTTGAATTAGCATGAATGGCAATGAGTCTTATGTGGAAAGATGCTTTTGAACATAAGGTGAATAGCCAGCACGCATGCAGGGTATATATGCATTTATTTTCCTATACCTGTCAGCTGAGTTAAAGATTTACATGCAGAACTTCGTGAATTAGCAAAGACTCAGACTATCTATGGATAAGCTGAAGAGGAAGTGGGTCCATTAAGCCAACAGTGGAATACATTGGTTTTATATAACTTTTTCTTCAGCTGGAGAAAAAAGAAAGCTTCCTTATTTTTCCTGTAACTTGTATTTGTATCAGTCTATCTTACTTACGCTGAACACTTTCAGATAATTTTAGGTAGTTACCACAATGCGTATTTACAACTGTGAAATGAACAAATACTTAACATACATCTTGAAATTTGTTGTAACTAGATCAGTAAATATCTCTTACTTAGTAGAAGCTATTTCTAAGGAAATATAATTCTGTATGCAAAACCTTTCTATATTCTTATATAGACATATATGTCCATATATAAAATTAACTTCTTTTTTGGAGGAAAACACAAGTCAACATTTGGATATCAGTGTGATAACATATGAAGAACGTATATTTAGAAAATACTTAAGAACATATTTATTTTTAATGCATTGCAACGGGATACTTTGTTTGCAGCTGTGAAAAAGGGTTTGTTGCTGCTTTGGTTTTACTTCTTTAGAAGCAATCTATACCTACTGAAGTTAATATGAACTAGCTAAGGACCTAAACAGTCAAGGAATTCTGTCTAATTTTAACTTCATTCATATGTCAAAGAGCCACGTAACCCAAAATTTGTATCTTACATTGGCAAACAGTATTGAATTAGTGCAGGAGGGAGAAGTACATGCTGAGCAGAAGATTCTCTTGAGAATAGACATTTGGGTGTATGCTGTAAAGTTAAGAAATAATTCTGCTTTTTTTAGTCCTCTTCGGATTATTTTTGTTGGTGTATAATGGCAATGGCAATTTCACAGGGGAAAGCATTTCTTTTGAAATAATATGACTCTCTGCAAAATTAATCCCAGGAAGGTGTGAAATATCATTATAAGGTAGATATGTGAGTAACAGTAATTAGCCTTGTTGCAGTAATAGAATACTTTAAACACCGGGCATGTTTTCTTGCCCTGCTGAATGGTGCAAGACTCAGGAAAAATCTGTTCTTGCACTTGAATGCTACTATGTATGAACAGCTGTTATTAATAAAATTATGGAAGTTTTTCAGAATTCACCTTTTATTTACTCTAGTTATAAAACCTCTGACTGACAAGAACGAAGAGCAGGAAAGCAGTGCAAAACCAGGGAAGAATTAC
Source organism: Rhinoptilus africanus (assembly GCA_013400135.1). Taxonomy (NCBI): domain Eukaryota; kingdom Metazoa; phylum Chordata; class Aves; order Charadriiformes; family Glareolidae; genus Rhinoptilus; species Rhinoptilus africanus. The sequence goes on along the minus strand of VXBO01000246.1, from coordinate 85,137 downwards.
AATGTAGGAAATACTAGGAAGCCATAGATGTGGTGGTGTTAGCATAAAAGAAGGAAGCATTCTTCAGGCTTTAAGGATTGTTAACTCTGTGCAAAGAAGTTAGATGCTTAACACTGGAGGGCACAAATCTAAGGGATACCACAGTTTTAGAAGTTAAGTTTTGAAAGTTACTGGAGGAGTTCCAAGAGCAGCCCAAATGTTTTTTCAAGCTAAATTAGAGATTAAATTGTAAATGTTCTGAAAGCACATTGTTCCCCCAATAAGTAATGTTGATGCAGAGGCTAAATTGAAGGGTGATTGTCTACAGGCTTTTGTCCTTTGTGGGTTTTCAAAGGAAGAATGGCATAGAATAATCAAACTACTTAATTTGCCCACTATACTTAAGATTCTACAGTACCTGTAAACACTATCCCAGGACCCCTGTGCAGGTGCAGTTGCCAACAGCAAAATGCTGTTGTTGATTTCATTCTGCATTTGAGAAGGTGGTGTGGCTATTCCAGAAACAAAAATAAAACCCACTGAACAAGATTCCTCCTTTGTCGATCCATTTGGGCAGAATCATCCATCAGACTACTGATCGGAAGAATACATTTTAGACAAGCCCCATCATGGTGCTTCGGTTCATCTTTCTCTGAAGAGGAGGTGGTGTGCAGTATGTGCATAGCTTGAATAAAGCAGCAGAATATCGGAAAGCTTCTGAAAGTGGAAACCCCTACTGATTCAGTAAATTGAAAAGATAGAGGCTGATTGACTGTTGCCTTTGCACAGCTGAGCTGTGTATCGACACCTTCATCTCAGAGCTACGTTGTTTGTAAGTTAGGTTGACCTGCTCTGAGTGAGGAAGAAGCATCTGCTAGGAATGGGACTAATCAGTTCTGTCTAGTACCTGGGTCGGGGTTTTTCTCAGAGTGAATAGGTGGATTAAATGTCTGCACAAGGTGCTGTGCTCATTGCTTATCTATGCATTTTGTTTTGTATCCAGGAGAATNGCGAAATACAGCTCTAATTGTGGTAAGTATCATCAAATGTGGATCAGAAGGGTTTTTTTCAAGGTAAGGTTAGCCACCTTTAAGGGAAATCCAAGGTAAGAGCTCAGGTTAACTGATCTGTAGGAATTTGGTGCAATTGGATGTGATGGAAGCCCAACCTGCTACAAATTCTTTCAGTAAACAGGAATCAAAGTTTAGAAATTACTGGTTTAGTTATGATATAGCCATGAAATCAAACAAAAGAAATCTTGATCATAGTTTTATAAACTGAGGTACTATGTAATGTGAATATGTCTTAGGTATGTTTTGAAGTTCTCCATTACGTAAGAATATTTTAGATTTCACAGTTTTTGCTCTTATGGCACAGAATATATATCACTGCCTAGCCTTGTTAGTATGCCTGTCACTGTACCTGCGCTGTATACTCACTGGTTGCTGGCTTCTCGGTCCTTCACTAGTTCATTGCTCTACCAGCTGCAAACTTAAAAACCCCAAGATAATCTTTGGCAAGAATCCTTGTACTGAGTGAGAACATTTATGTAAGTTAAGGAGAGTTGCTTTTCTATCCTTGTTCTATAAAACCATCACAGGAGAGTTAACTCTTAAGTATTCAATGTTAACGTTAATTATTTTGCTCATATTAGAGAATGTTGGAAAAGAATGCCAGCAGCTATTCCAGCCTGTGTTTTTGGGTGAATAGAGTCAGCCAGAAAGTCATACAGAAAATTTCAGTAGCAGCAACTGCTAACTTACACAGCCAAAAAACCCCAAATGCATAGAAGTTGGGAAAGGTGCCATCCTTCCTTGTGCTTTTCGGAACTGATCAGGCGTGGAAAACTGAGGATCGAATATGGAACATTTATTTTACTCTGATAACTGGATTGACTTAGCACTATATGTGCCACTTCACCTCATAGACTAGAGCAGTAAAAGCAATGGTAATTAAATGCTGAAAACTAAAGGCATCAATCATGTGTGTTCAACAGGTTCTTATAAAGCTATCTGGGTACTTGGGTGATTTGATGTTTGGCCTTTTGGAGTTTGTTGTCTAGGTGGCATTGTAATCAATGTTTATGTTGATAGTGAAAACCTGTCAAAGGTGATATGCCAAAAGGAACAATTTAAAAAAAACAAACCAAACCTCAGAAATACTCCTTGTTATAAGCGTAATTTGCTTTAACTCATTTGATCTTTTACGAGAGAAAATAATGATTCTTACAATACTTTTCACTTCTATTTCTTTGTTTGTTTGTTTATAAAGAGGAAATAATAGTAGTCTAGAAACTGAGACACTGTAAGGTTGTGCTGAGGAAAAAAGCCCAAAGAGTAAAACACATGGTCTTACACATATATTTAAATAGCTCTGGTTAAATTATCTTTTACCCCATTTCATTTCATGTTTGGATGTTGATGGAACGTGACGCGTAGAAGTATTTTCAAAAAAGGTGACAATCTTCATACCAATTTAATCTCCCCTGTCCTGAGGCTGCCAGTTTTTATTAGGGGTGGTTATGATGTATGCACCTGGTCATCATTAACAGTGATGAGATCGGTAGTTTATCTCAGAGCACAGGTCAGCAAGCAGCTGTCTGGCTGACTTTTGAACACTGCTGACCTGGCCCATTACTGAAAGACAGATTTAGAGATCAAAGTCCTTTTATCTCATTACCATTCCCCTAATCCATCAAGTCTCCTTTAAAGTGAATTTTTGTGGGGGGTTTTCATCTGGGAAGTTACAGGTGTTGGGCCTCCTGCCAAAAGGATTTAATGTAAGTCCCCCATGAGAAACATGTCTGATGTGTGAAACTTTTTTCAGTCCCTCCCAGTGGGGAAATATCTTTGGCAACGTGAAAACTCAAGCCAAAACTCAGGCTATAACTTTCTGTTAGCCTTAAGATCATGGAGCAGATCCTCTTGGAAGATAACTTTGAAACATATGGAAGATAGGGAGGTGATTAGAGACAGCCAACATGGCTTCACCAAATACAAATTGTGCCTGGTTAATCTAATGGCCTTCTACAATGGTGTAACTGCATCAGTAGACTGAGGAAGAGCTATGGATGTAATATGTCTAGGCTTCTCTAAGGCCTTGGATAAGGTTCCCCATGATATTCATAAATTGGAGAGATAATGGTTTGATAGATCGACTGTTAGATGGATAAGGAATTGGCTTGATGGCTGCATCCACAGAGTTACAGTGAATGGCCTAATGTCCAAGTGGAAACAAGTAATCAGTGGTGTCCATCAAGGGATCATAATATTTAATATCTTCATTATGACATACACAGTGTGATTGAGTTGCACCCTCAGCTTGGTGTCATCTGGAAGTTTGCTGAGGGTGCAGTGCAAGGCCTTGCCAGCTAGATTGAGGCAGTCCCCAACGTTGTTACAGTCTTGGGAATGAATGGCTTGAGAGCAGCCTTGTGGGTAAGGATTTGAGGGTACTGGTGGGTGGAAAGCTGGACATGAGCTGGCAATGTGTGATCACAGCCCAGAAAGCCAACTGTATCCTGGGCTGCATCAAAAGCAGTGTGGACAGCAGGTCGAGTGGGATGATTCTGCCCCTCTGCTCTGCTCTGGTGAGACTACACCTGCAGTACTGCGTCCAGCTCTGGGCTTCCCAGTACAAGAAAGCTGTGGAACTGCTGGAGCAAGTCCAGAGAAGGGCCACAAAGATGATCAGAGGGCTGGAGCACCTCTCCTGTGAGGACAGGTTGAGAGAGTTGCGGTTGTTCAGCCTGGACAAGAAAAGGCTCCGGGGAGACCCTATAGCAGCTTTTCAGTATGCAAAGGAGGTGTATAAGACAGAGAGGGACTTTTTACTAGGGTCTGTAGTAACAGGACAAGAGGGTAGCTTGGATGTAAGGGGAGAAATCTTTTACAATGAGGGTGGTGAGGTACTGGAACAGGCTGCCCAGAGAAGTTGTAAGTGACCCAGCCCTGGAAGTGCTGAAGGTCAGGTTGGACAGGGCTTTGAGCAACCTGATCTAGTGAAAGGTTTCCCTGCCTGTGACAGGGGGGTTGGACTAGGTGGTCCTTGAAGATCGCTTCCAACCCAAACTGTTCTGTGATTCTATGATTAGAGTGCTTTGGTAATAAGTAATTTCCTAGAATTAAAGATGTTATACCTCTTCCCAACCTGATTGCTGTATGGAACAATGCTTTATTTATTTATTTATTTTCCTCTGAATATGCACCGAAACATACTTTCATTTTTCTTGGGGAGAAGAGAGTGTTGATGAAATAACATGAGATTTTGTTTGGTACTGTCTTCAGTTTCCTCATGATCTCTGTTTATTTTAGCGTTGAAATGGTAAATAAACCAAAGGACATAATAAGCATTTCCTCTGATCCATGAAAATATGGATTTCAGTTAGGTGACTGTTTCTGCTGGTTTAGCAGCTGATTTCATAGAATGGCAGAACAGACAATTTAGAAGTAAATTTGCTTTAATCACAATGTAAAATTGAGTATTTTCTACAAACAGGATGTAGAGATTCATTGGAACTATTGAATTTGAGTAAAATTGACTAATAGCATGTTTGATCTAATTCTGCTTTAAAGATATCTTGGCTTGTGATCATTTAAGCTTGGGTCTTAATACCGTTTGTGATCATAGGAATCTAGAAACATTCTTTGTCCAGAGTAACTTTTGTTCTCTTGGGGTTTATTTATCTAATTCCATTCATTTTTGCTTCTTATCTGCAAGACATGATAATAATGAATTCTGATTCACTGTGGTTTTGCTCTGTATTTGGCTGTACAACAGAGTAATACACTACTATTAATTATTAAATCTAGTTAGGGTTAACAGCTAGACTTAACGATAATCTCTACAAATTTTAGCCTTTGAACCAAACCAGATAAACAACATGAACAGAATTTGCTAATAGCCTAATTGTGGCTGTACTCCAAATGAGAAACGCAAACCTCTGACATTGAACAGTGAAGTTAATATGTACACCTTCGAGTTGTTTCTCTTGAAGAAATTTCTGACACAAGCATTCTCTGGGTACTGTCATTCTTGTGCCTGTATTATTATATATATTTTTTTACATTTACAACCATGTTAGTTTTGTTAGTGCAGTTTTCATTTCGTATTCTCAGAAAATACTTTGGCTGAATCTTTTGATTTAGACTTTTTTGGTCTACAATTTCATGTAGTAAAGTGAGGAGCATGGTATTTCAGTTTTTGCACTGCATTTTTTTCTGTGGAGTTTTCCCATTAAATAATATAAAATCAGTAAACCAGAGAAGATACATGGCTTTTCTTGTTTAAAAAGGCAAAAGAAGGCATTTCTTTATTGGTAATTATGCAACATTGCTCTATATGTGACTTGTCAAGCTGTTAGGGCACATTCTTATGTTAGAATAGCTTGAAAACAGGAAAAAAAACACCATGACACTACTTTGTAATGCCTTTTCTTTATATTTTAGTTGCTTGTATCTCCAAGGAGTGGTGATACTTTCTTGAATAATCCATAGCTAGAGAAACAGGTCATCAGAGGTCATCGCCTTCCGTGCCAGTTTGTCTTGTTTACATGATACCAAGCTACTTAGGCATAGTGACACACAATTCTTCAATACCTTCCCATTTTTTAGCAGGGTTTTTTTATGTGCACAGAGCCAAAACTCTGGGAAGTGGTCGGAACAGAGCCATAAGCAAGACAATGTTTATTTCTTGATTTAGTGTATCTGTTTTCTTTAAAACAATATTTCAACCTACCAATCTAGACTGTAGTTTGTATCATAGTGACGTTAATTGTATGTATCACTGTGCTCATTAGCTTTCAGGCACGCTTATGTGGTTGGCTTTTTGGGGTGTTTTTTTTTTTGTTGTTGGGTCCCTTTTTGGGGGTGGGGTGTTTTTAACATCTGTTCCACGAAATGCCAGCAACCTGTCTTATAATCTGTTGATTTATTATGGTGTTTATCTTCTGACATTAAAACTACACTACTCATGGTTTAAATTCACCATCTTCTTGAATGTTACATTTATTAGCAAGTTCAAGGATGGAAAGAAGGTATTCCATGTTCATGGCTCAGCCTGGATGGGTCATAGATCAATCCTAACTTTGTTAGGTGGATCTTCTAATCCTTTAATCATTCCGTTAGCTGTCTTTCAGCTCTTTTCTAGCTCTTCAGCATAATTGCTGCAGTACAAACAATGAGAATTGAACACTGATGTGTACATACATTTTATTACAGATACAGGAGTAAAATTTCTCTTCTGCTAGTTGGGATACCGCTGTCACAATGTGCTCAAGGAGCGCAACAGCCTTCTGAGCCATGACATCAAACTATTTGTGTTTAGATGACTGTCTGCTCTAACTGAAATGCTCTTCTGAATAATTGCTTTTCAGGGTTCATTTGTTTGTTGTTTGGCAAGCTTACATTTAACAGTAAGCAGATGCACAGTCTTTGCCTGTTTTTGGTTTACAGGTTATTCTAATTACTTTTCAGCATCATGGCCTCTTCTTAATGTACTAGTCCACAGCTTTTGTCTTTCATAAAAGTACTGTCAGTAATAACTTTATGTTTTTATTCTGTCTCCTGGATGAAGGTATGTAAGTTTCTTAGTCCAATCTTAATGTGGCTGGGAACCTGTTTGGAAGACAGCTGTCTTGTTGAGGGCTTTCGCCTATATAATTTAATATTTACTGTTTAAGCAACTGTTATTTAATGCATGATATATTGGTTTGTTTTATGACACCAGTTCAGTTGCTTAGCAGATGCCTGGTTCCTCAAAACCAGTGACTTTGTATAGCAAACTGTCTGAAATGTTGTAACTGAATAGCTCTTGGTATGCACTGTCTTTCCCTCACCCCTTTCCCATCTTTTAGGTGATATTTCTGGAGTTACAAGGCAGGATGACTTCCTAGCCAGCCCTTCTAAAACTCATTGATAAGGGGTGTCTGGACCTGATGAGTGACAGTGTTCTGGCTTTAATAAATCCTCTGTAACATTTATTTTCAGTGGGTGCTATAGTGGAAACTCTTTCATTATTGTTGCAAATGCGGTCTATGTTTCTCTAAAAACAAATATTTGCAAATTATGTTTGGGTTTTCCATGTTAATAAACATTAAGTGTTCTACTGCAGTGGTTTGGTGAGGGAATGTGGTTTTAAGTATTTTATGATTACAAGAAAAAAGGTCTTGTGCATCCTTAGAGTTCTCCATTTGAGTCTATCTATTAACAGTTCTTGAAATTTCCTGAATTTTGTCTTATCTGTTCCAGTTTTCTCCTTTTACCTGCCTTCCTATCCAGGCTGCTTTTATTTTTCATTTTTACTTTTTTTGTAGAATTGAGGCTTTCTGGGCTATTTCATAAAATGTTCTGAAATGACTTCCAGGTCGTGTTTTGAATCTAAATCTAGTCATTTACACTTATAATTCTGTAAGCTTTTGCTAAATGTAACTCCTGAAACACAACAAACCTATAACATACCTTTATTACTGGTGTTAAACTTCCTTTGTTTACACATTGCAAATGGTACCAAGTTGTAATCAAATGTTCCCACAGTTACTTTTGACTGTAGTTCTGCCACGTTCCTTTTCTTAAGAAATATTTCTGTGTAGTACTTTTCTGGTTTAGAGTTTACAATTTTTAAACTTGCAGAAATGCAAAGGCAATCTGTTTGAGACCTTTAGTATCAGTTACGTGGCCCTGGGAGATTATAACTTCCCTTTTGATCAAAAGCCCTTTGATTTGAGCCCCACTCGGTTGTCTGTCACATTAGCTGTGAGTTAGTCATCTGCTATGGCACCAGCTTTTGTATTAGTTTTTCTCTGTTAGCAATGAAATCGAAAATATTAAAGATCGCTGGCTGCAAGCCAGTTCTGAAGTAAAAAAGATAATGACTAAATTTTGACTTATGTAAATCTTTGCTTCACTTATACATCCCTCTTCAAATCTACATCTGTAGATTAGCAGTTCTTTGGGTTTATCACCTAGACATCTAGGATGTTTGTACAAACAGTTTAATTTCTCCATTTAATTTGATTATTCATTTAACTTTAATCTTATTTTGATTTTTCTGCCAAGTTAAGTGTGCTTCCCCACCCCATTCTTTCAATAGAGTAACAATACTCTGACCTCTCTGCCCAGCCTGCCTTTCTGAATGTTTTTCCTCCTTTTATAACAATGAAAACTGTCCAAACTCTGCAACTCCATCTTCCACAGAAATCCAGGGACTAGTCCCCAGGATGAAACTCTGTGTCATGTCTTCTTTACCTGACCAGGAGTTCACCTCTAGGTTGTTCTGTTTTTTTCTGGTATGAAACAGAAATGTTGTTCCAACTGGGTGTCAGGATAGTAAATGTGGGGTGTTAAGGTATTTAGAATTTGCAAGACTTAGAATGATTTCTGTCATGAAGTGTACTTTAGGCACAGGTGCAATTTTGCTGCCATTATTTTTATGGAATACAGTTGAGCAAGCCCCTTAATCTATTTGTGGGGAGTTGCTTGCGTCCGAAGAGAGTGCACTCTGATGGAGTAGCCGTCCCAGTTGTCTGCCTTTGCCTCAGGGTACCTGCAGGCTCTCCCTTGTACTGCACACACAGCGGTCGTGGCTCATACACCTTACGAGCGCTGTAGGACTGGTCACCAGTGTTTTTCTGTAAGGTTCAATGTGAAACATGAAAACAGCTTCAGGTTGCAGCTTGAGAAACGCTTGGCTTTAGGGGCGTGCTGTAAGGAGTTCTGTATCTTCTTCAGAGGGACTGGGTCTGTGCTTAGAAGCTGAGTGCTTCTTGTTATCAAGGAGGAAGTAGATGTTCCAGGACTTAACTGGGGTCGGAAGAGTCTGGAATGCTTACAGAATACCTTCTCTCACTTATCATCTAGCTCTCAGGCTTTCATGGGCAAAGTTAATCTCACTGAGATGAGGATTTGAGGCCCATCTCTTGTGGAACTGCATTGTCGTGTGTATCTGTGGAGACCTGCAGGTTTTTGGATAATTTTCGGACACAGCTAAAGCATGGTTGGGACTTGGCTCTGCACTGACCCAGGTGCAGCCTGAGCTCCTGTATGCTGTGGAAAACAAGTTTTCTTCATTAATAGAGCACTTAGAGCTCTCACCATTCTGCCTTGTGGGCAGTGAGTTTGAGGTCAGGCTTCCCAGTGCAAGAGAGGGAGGCATGGAGCTTCTGGAGAGAGGCCAGCAGAAGGTGCCTAAGGGTGAAGGGACTGGAGCATCTCTCCTGTGAGGAAAAGCTGAGAGCGCTGAAACTGTTGAGCCTGGAGAAGGGGGAGGATCTTATCAATTTACATAAATATATGAAGGGCAGGTGCAAAAGGACAGAGCCAGGCTCTTCCCAGCGGTACCCAGTGACAGGGTGAGAGGCAGTGGGCACAAGCTGAAACACAGGAGGTTCCTCCTGAACATCTGGGAAACAGTTTTTCACAGTGAGGGTGAGTGAGCACTGGCACAGGTTGCCTAGAGAGGCTGTGGAGTCTCCATCCTTAAGAGATATTAAAAACCCGTCTAGACGCAGTCCTGGGCAGCTTGTTGTAGGCAGCTCTGCTTGAGCAGGGGGTTGTATCAGGTGACCTCCAGAGGTCCTTTCCAGCCTAAACCAGTCTGTGGTCATGTCAAGTACAGCGATTGTGCTGTAGCCTCATCTTGCATATATAGATCATATGTGTCAACAGTGTACCCAGACTTTTAATTAGTGGGGGGGGATCCCCTGGGATTCATCTTTCACTATGCTGCACTTCACTTAGTCAGTGGCTTATGGGCATAAAAAAGAATCGTTTTGTAGACAATCGTTTGTGCCACTGTGACCAGGTGCCTGAGGGGGAAACCAGTGCAAACCTTAGTTCTGCGGTTCAGAGGTCTCCAGTGCCAGCACGCTTCTCGGGGAGTAGCCGCCTTTGCTGCCACCTGTCTGGTGGGGAAGACACCAGGGCAGCTTGTTGTTCTGGGTTGTGTTGGGTGTTGGGCAGAATCAGGCTGTGTTTCAGCTGATCCCTGAATGTCTACAGGACTGAGGTGGGCTGTAGCTTCAAGCAGTTTATTGCAGGGTTAGGGGCCTGCAGGCCTGGTCCAGTGTCAGTGCCCCCAGCGATGTCAGCATCGTTATGCAAAGTAGAGCAGTTATGGTGTCAGGGGTTTGGCACGTTGTTATAAACTAAGTAAATACAGCAGGATTGAAACCTTCCATCGTGGGTACACACACTCCGGCAATGCCCTCACACCACGTGTGTGAAGTATGTGCGTGATGTAAGCCCAGACCATTACCAAAACATCCTGATAAGTAACACTTGGGTGTGGTCACAAACTCCGTTGTTGTAGCCCAGTGGTCAGAGATGCCCTGTCTAGCTAGTGCCAGCAAATTCCTTTTGCACAAGACGAATTATTTATAGATTTGGAAAAAAAAAGTCACAGAAGGAAAAAATACTTTCTCTTCCTCCCTTCTTAACACTCATAGCTAACAGAAGTGTGCTGCAAAGTCAGATGATTGGTGAAGGTTAATCCTTACTGTGTACATCCATGAAAGAGATGTGAAAGACTGATGGTGCTCTACAAAGATGCTGTGCACAAAATATGTGTGTCCTAAAATACACACAAATAACTTTTTAGAACAGCCAGTCTGTCCGGTCCACGTTACTCTGAGGTCAGATGAAAAGGATGGGCGGTGAGGAAGAGGTGCGTAGACTGCCGGTCTGTAGCCCTGCCAGGCTCAGGCCAAGCGCTGGAGTGGCAGAGCAGCGGGTTCCCGCCGTGGCTCCTGGGAGGCACCAGAGCTGGCAGGACTTTATTCTGCAGTGAGCAGATGCCTACTAGAGGGGCTGGTGGCCTCTCTTCAGGAACTTGTTGTGAGGAGAGACACAGGCTTAGGTGCAGACAGGCACCCACTTCCAAAGCAACAGGTAGTCTTACTCCCACTGCTTTATTGCTTTCTTTAGGAACCCCTCTCAGAGCTAATGCTTGAAGGCAAGCCTTCCTGCCAGTCTGCCTTCTGACTCAATTGGCTTACTAATGAATCCCTTTTAACAGAGGGGAGAAATTATTCTGTCCCCAAGTCTTTTTGAAGCAGAAGACCTCTGCGACCAATTGATAATGTAAGTTCCAAAGTTTATTGCTTTCACAATAATCTTGTTCTGAATTTCAGGCAGCCATTTAAGTCCATCAGCAAGTAACGTTGGTCGTTTTTGTGATAATGCAGATTATTGCAATTCTGTGTTATGATGTGTCACCTAGGAGTGTTTCCTCTCTTTCTTAAGCTAATGGTATCTCTGTTACGATAAGTATCGTGAGCTGCCTTCTTCCCAGTAATTTCATTGTAATTATAGTTCTACAAGTTGCATTTCAGAGTAATGCTGGAAATGACACCAGGCTTTATTCCTGGATCAGTTAATGAATTCACACTCACCATTGTTTCTCAAACAAAATGATGATTCAAACTGATATAGGTTTGGATTTGCTGGTTTTTTTTCTTTCCATTTTCTTTGCAGTGCTTTTGATGCTGTAAATTACCAGAGAATGAGTGCATCTCACCAACTTTGCCATTTTTCTATGATCCACTTAAAATAATCATGAGAGTTGGGATCCTGCTGCATGATTCTGTTTCTAAATGATAAGGAGTTTGCCCTCAACTGAGGACTTTGTGAATCACTACCTTACCTTCACACAATAACTTTTCTTTTTGGAAAAGTGTCATACTGAAACTAAATTTTCAAGCAGAGGAAGGAGAGAGGCAGGAGATGTTATTCTCATATACGATGCTGTTCTCCCTGTAGTGCATCACCCAGTTTAGAGACTGAGATCAAAAAGTGACTGAGGTACCAAAGCTGCCAAAGAGGCAGGTTTTAGTTTACATTGGAAATGCTTGCCTAGGAGTAGTAAGACTTTCATGTCTTATCTGATACTCCACTAAATGTCTGAACTAAGCTTCACATTTAACTATCTTGGGAACATCTTCTTACAATTTCATAAAAAGTGACTATTTATAGGAGTTCCTTTTCATTCTTTTCTGTTGTGTTTATCTTTTCTATCAGTTACTGATATTTTTGGTGGTACCAGTAGTTCATTTGTTCCGAAAAACGTCATTGTGATATGTATTTGAATGTGCTGTTACATTTGGTCTAAACTATGCAGTCATACTGAGATTTGGAAGTAATTTTGACTAATGTTTTTGAAGGTGTATATGAAAGATCCTGTCACTCTTTCCTCTAAATGTCTGTTTAAAGGTACGGAAATGCAATAATTTATTTGCAGTACATTTAGCTGCTTTAGTTCTTGGCTTCTCATACTGCAGCTCTCAGCAGGCTTGCACACCCGACCGCATACATTCATCCTCATGCTAAACCATGCAGGTGAAGAACCTGTTCAGAGGGGTTGCGGGATTCCCGCAGAGTACTGGATCCTCTGCCAATGAGCACTGCCTTGCCTCTTGACCTGATTTAGAAGCCCATGCAGAATAGGACGATTGAGTAGGTGCATGTGTAAATGGCCAGAACTATCAGGATTGGAAGCTGAGACTATCTTTTGATCGAGGGTGAGAACGAGATCATTTTTTTTTGCCTTTGTCTAATGATATTGCTAGCTTTTCAGCGTATGGATGGAAGATGCATGGCAGCGTAGGCTGACAGTTACCTTTCTTAAGGAGTTGAAGTTGGGATTTTGAACCAAGTTGGCCAAACAAGAGAAATTAATTAAAGCTTTTCCATGTCCTGCGTGATTTTCTAAACAGTAAGCTGTTCTAAGTAGAAGGGGTTGTTTCCTCCTCCAGTTCTATTTTGAAGCAGAAAAAATGTCCTCGCGCTTTATGCTAGGCTTTTTCTGGTAGACTAACTTGTCAGATGAGCCCCTCTGGGAGGGAAGGAGATGTTTAATTTACAGACTCCATTGACACTCACAAACCGTGGCAACCACTCCTAGGCTTTGCCAACAGCTCGATGCTTTTGAGTAAGTCAGAAGCAAAATCCCAAGCAGCTGGTGAGCTTAAATGTCAAAAGCTGAGTAAATGGAGATTTTGCTCAGCAGAAATATAGTGCATCAGAGCACAGATGTAAAATCTTTGCAGTTGTGTAGCTGGGCCTAAATTACAAGTCATTCTTTCTTTTGTTCATGTGAGAAGAAAACGTGTCTCAGCCATCCGTGAAAGCCCCGCTGAGGACGATCAGTGAAATCCCCACAAAGGGCAGTGGAGTACACATTGTTAGCCTGAGTCAAAGCCGTAGTTCAGAGCACTAGTTTCCAGGTAGGAAGTATATTCTCATTGCATACCTAATAGATGAACTTTTGTAATAGCGTGTGCATTGCCCTGTCATCTTCTGCCTCCACTTCAGGAGTCCACAAATTCAAATTCACAATGCGCTGTTGCTGTACTGCCAAGCCTGACAGGTAAGGAACTCTGGAAGCTTAAATACAGTGCCAAAAAGTTACATTAAAAATACTAATTAACAAAATGGCTGTCTCAAAAGTAAATATCCATAAATTTGTTTTATTTTTGTTTCTATTAAGCAAAAATAAGTAAGTAGGAGATGCACAAAAACAGTGGCAGGTACTTGTTGCTTCTATTGTGTATGGCAATGACATTGAGAATTCAGTTAATTTTTCATGGTTTCAGGGTTTTTTTCTGGATCCTGATTGATAAATACTGAATAACGTTGTAAGATCTAGAAAAGCTTTTACTATATATAAAAGGTCAGACTTCTATTTAACAGAACAGCATCCTAACCAAAATCAAGGAATGTACTTTGAGTGGGTATGCCAGATTATTATTAACTTCTATGAAATAAACCTGCTATGGTCAGAGTGGATTAAGTAACTGGAGCAGAGTTTTCCTGTAGAGAAACCCAGGGACGTTCCAGATTGGTTCTTGTTTTCACACTGCTTTCTTTTTGGATGATAAGAGCACAAGAGTGTTTGTAATAAGACGGAACAGTTACGTAGCACTGCACACTTCGAGTCCTGTACACCCACTAGCTAATCAGTCACTCTGTCACCTCTGCAAGGGAGGAAGTAGTTAATTATTATTATCCCTATGATTATAGGTGGGGATGTGGAGACAAAGGCTATGTCTAAGTTAGCAAATAGTGTGAACAGAAGAGTGGGTCTGTAGGGCGAAACAGTAGGTGCTGAGAACCTGATGTCCATGTTCGAGGTTTGTGGCTGTGTGTGGTTTTCTGGTTGTTTTTTTGTTGTTGTTGTGTGGGTTTTTTTCCGCTTTAAACCAGGTCCAGTATGATTCCAGGAACTAAATGCCTGGTTGAGGCTAGAACGCATTAGGTGTGGTCCTTAACTTCCATTTTTACTGTTTCATTGTAAAGGCATCCAACTTCTCACTTGGAGACATTTTTATGATAATGAAGGTGAGCACAGTAAGCAAGGAAGATGAGAAGGTTTGTTTTGAAAGTCTTCTCCTGATCTTAGCTTAGAGACTAGTGTATGTTTACCAGAGGGATACCCTGCTGGTTTCAGGTGAGAGCTTTGCCATGTCTACAAGTTTAGCCTGGAGAAAAGGCTGAGGAGAGACCTCATCTACCTGAAAGGAGGTTGTATGGAGGTGGGTGTCAGTCTTTTCTCCCAAGTAACAAGTGACAGGATGAGAGGAAATGGCCTAAAGTTGCACCAGGGAGGTTTAGATTGGATATTGGGAAAAATGTCTTCACTGAAAGGGTTGCCAAGCATTGGAACAGGCTGTCCCGGGAAGTGGTTGAGTCACCATCCCTGGAAGTATTTTAAAAGACATGTAGATGTGGTGTAGGGTTAGGTGGTGGGCGTCGCAGTTTTAGTTTAATGGTTGGACAGTGATCTTAAAGGTCTTCTCCAACATGAATGATTGTATGATTCTGTGATTTTCAGAGCTGCTAAGCACAGCTAAACTGGAAAAAGGCTTATGTTTGCAGACATCCCCAAATAGCATGGAACAAAAACTTGGCCCTGGTGCTTGGCTACTACTTTGCACAAAAGTGTTGTTTCACCTCAGAAATTTTTCCTGAGAGATAATAAATCTTAGAATCATAGAATGGTTAGAGTTGGAAAGGACCTTATAGATCATAAAGTTCCAAGCCCCATGCCATGGGCAGGGACACCTTGCACTAGATCAGATTGCTGAAAGCCCCATCCAGCCTGGCCTTGGGATGGGGCATCCACAACTTCTGTGGGCAGCCTGTTCCAGGGCCTTACCACCCTCACAGTAAATAATTTCTTCCTAATATCTAATCTAAATCTCCCCTCTTCCATCTTAAAACCACTGCCCCTTGTCCTATCGCTGCACTCCCTGATGAAGAGTCCCTACCCAGCTTTCCTGTTGGCCCATTTTAGGTTATGGAAGGCCACTGTAAGGTCTCCCCAGAGCTTTCTTTTCTCTGAGCTGGACAACCACAACTCTCTCACCCTGTCCTTACAGTTGAGGTGCTCCAGTCCTCTGATCATCTTTGTGGCCTTCCTCTGGACTTGCTTCAGCTGGTCCATGAACTTCTTACGTTGGAGGCCCCAGAAATGGACACAGTACTCCAGGTAGGGTCTCACCAGAGTGGAATAGAGGGGCAGAATCACCTTGCTTGACCTGCTGGCTGTACTTCTTTTGATGCAGCCCAGGATGCAGTTGGCTTTCTGGGCTGGAAGTGCACATTGCTGACTCACATTCAGCTTCTCATCAACCAACATCCCCAAGTCCTTCTCCTCAGGGCTGTTCTCTATTACTCTGCTCAGCCTGTATTTGTGCTTGGGATTGCCCCTGACCCACATGCAGGACATTGCACTTGGCCTTGTTGAGCTTCATTATGTTTGTACAGGCCCACCTCTCAAGCCTGTCCAGGTCCCTTTAGATGGCATCCCTTCTCTCCAGCGTGTTGACCGCATCACACAGCTTGGTGTTGTTGGCAAACTTGCTGAGGGTGCACTCAATCCTGCTGCCCATGTCACTGACAAAGATGTTAAACAGCACCAGTGCCAGTACGAGCCCTGAGGAATGCCACTCATCACTAGTTGCCAGTTGAACATTGAGCTGTTGACCACAACTCTGAGTGTGGCCTTCCAGCCAATTCCGTATTGACTGAGTGGTCCATCCATCAAATCCATGTCTCTCCATTTAGAGAACAGGATGTCATGCAGGACAGTGCCAAATGCTTTGCACAAGTCCAAGTAAATGACATCGATGGCTCTCCCCTTACCTACCAACACTGTATCACCATCATAGAAGGCCACCAGATTTGTCAGGCTTGGCTTGCCCTTGGTGAAGCCATGTTGGCTGCCACCAATCACTTCCCTATTTTCCATGTGCCTTAGCAGAGTTTCCAGGAAGATCTGCCCCACGATCTTGCTGGGCACAGAGGTGAGACTGACCAGCCTGTAGTTCCCCGTGTCTTCCTTTTTTCCCTTTATGAAAATGTGGGGTTTGTTTCCCCTTTTCCAGTTATTGGGAACTTCGCTGATCTGCTACGACTTCTCAAACATGATGGATAGTGGCTTAGCAACTTCATTCGACAGTTCCCTTGTACCAACAAATGTGTCAGGACCCACGGATGAAATAGTAATCCTTTGAAATAGGTTGATTTAGATATACTTTTTAATTAAGTCCAATTTTTCATGAAGAACATGAGCTACTTACTCTCTTTTTCTGTATATCACTGTCAATAGTAATTTAAAGTCAGTAGTCTATTATGTGAGAAAACTTCGAATATATTGTCCTCTTTATGATATTTATTTTATTTTAAATTGTCTGAACCATCAGTGGTATTTCACTTGTCCTTTTCTTTGCTTTCTGTGTTGGACCCTGCAGAAAGTTTATATTGCAACGTAATTAATTGATATGGGAAGTGTTTATTCTTTGATTAGGCATCATCAAAACTCTTTGGTTACTATTTGTTTTCATTACCATATAAATTACCAGTCTCTTTATTATTTCACTTTTTCTTTCAGTTAATGGTTACAGCTACTGTCAATTCATATCAGTATTCTTCAACAGAAGCATCAGAAAAACAGGAGACAATAATAAGTGTTTATGATATTAAAAATAAGGAATTGAGCTGGGACAAATACAAACAACCTTTTCGGGCTGTCCTTTTGTCAGGAAGAAATGAAAGATGGCTCTTCTCCTGCCTCTCACTGCATGTGCAAGTATATTCATATAGTCCTTAAAATGATTTTGACCTACACAGTGTGTGTAGCTGCACAATGGTGGTGTTAGAATGAGAGGTTTGATGCTGGCTTTTCCATGTGTCAGTTCTATGTCTACCAAAATGACCCTAACTTGAATTTTTTCATGCTTAAGTGAGACAGATGCCTTTAACTTGGTGTACAATTATGTTTTACATGTTTTTCAGAAGGCTTTTTGCCACTAGCAAAGGTGGAAAATAAAATTTTAGTTTAATAAAGAGGATGAAAATCTGTCGATGAGATGGTTGATAGTGTACGTTTAAAGTGTTGGAGAAGTAAGTCTCAGAAATTATTCTACACTAAGGGGAAAAAAATGGATCTTAGTCCATCAGTTGAGTTTGTAAGGGAGCAAGCCATTACACTGCAGTGTCACAGGAGACAAATACTCCCCTAACTGTAATCTTCATGTGATACTGAAAGCAAAAAGCTCTTGACATTAACTAGGCTATAGTTCACCACCATGGATCTTGTATTATTCTTGGTAAGAAGAAAAATAGCTGTTTATTAAGTAGGGTGAAGATGAGAAAGTAAAACATGTCAAAACTCTTGAGATGGGTTGGACTTGGAGCTAGATGGTCTGTTAGCTGAATTCATAGGAGGACATGGACAATGAAGTTAATGTTTTATATTTCTAACTTCACAAAGAGAATCACAGACTGTGTCTCATGGCCTTGCAGAAAATTGATAAATATCTCATAAATTTTATTAGAAAGGTGATCAGTTCAAGTGAATAAATCAGTGTTATTATATGATGCATTAGCTTCTAGCCAAGATTGTCAGTAAAATACAAGAAAAGACGTATCTATTAATGTTAGCATTATGTTGCGATCCTTCCTTGCAAAAGCCAAGACAACATTTTTGTTTAATAACAGCCTCTTTTGTGATTGCACAGTCTCATGTCAAATTGTGTACAGTATTGCTGGGAGAATGCATGTGAACCAACTGCCTCACATCAGTAGTTGACATAAAGGAACTGCTTCTTTGCCCTGGGAGGTCACGTTGGTGATTTAGTAGCTGCCAGTAATGAAATCCTGTTGCAGTAAGGAAATACGCAGTGCTATAGGTGCTTCAAACACAATCTCTGTGATTTGACATAAAAATTTGCTCATTACAACCTCTCAGTGTGTTATGTATTTAGGTTCATTGATACTGAGGTTCTAATGAGATTGCAGCTGGGGTGGTTATACTGTTTGCTCTTCTGCAGAGTGCTGGGTTGTTAGGTTAATGTATGTAAAGCTGTATGCTTTACACAGGGTTATTTATTGCATAAAATAATGCAATAAATAAAGGCAGGAAACTGAAACAAAGATTCCATTTGCCAAAGCCTACTTACCCAGTCAAAAAAAGTGCCAGAAGTAGAACATACTACCTGGATCCCGGTCCAGTTTCTTTTCCAGCGAGCCTTTGTGGTTCACGAATCAAAGAAAATAATGTATGGCTAGTTAGTGAATCGTAGGCTTGGTGCTTTATCCTAGCTTCAAGTTCTGCAATTCCTGGCTACAGCGAAGCTGCAGGCATCTCCTTCCCTACATACTTGATCTAGATGGCATTTGCCAGCATGACAGACACATTACTGTTTAGTAGTCCACAAGCAGAAGTTTAGGAAGACACTGTCCCTTCTGCTTGCTCTAACCTGTAGAGCTTCAGTCGCTGTCAGTGTTTGTACTATCTGTTACGCTTATTCATAATGTGAGTGTGTTTCAGCAGAGGTATGATTCCACACAGCATTAAGTCTGTAAAACCCTTGGGTGAAGGCTAGTGCCACAAAGAAACCTGTGGTTTTCTCACTGGTAATTCATAATACTTGTGCCTGGAATAGCCCAAAGCGAACATAGCTTGGGATGGCTCAGTGTATGCTGAATATAATTTTCTTCTTTTCAAAGAGTAGGTACCTCAACATGTTAAGGCCTATTAATCTGGACTCTTGCAGAGGCAGTCCAGGCATAATCAGTGGGCCAGTTAATTGCCATGCAAGAGGTTGCAGCCTATGAGTGTTCTTACAGGGACTACTCAGATTCTCAGAGTAAAAGTAGTATACGCACATACTGTAGTCACTGCACGTGCTTGCTAAAGCCAGTGCTTTCTGTGAGAGCCAGGCTTACTCCATGCTTGCCAGAAACATGATTGCACCGTGGTTGTGGAGAAAGTGCAGTGATTTTATAAACGTGTCAGGCTGAATACAGATCCAGTAAATGACAGCCTCTGGAACGTTCCGTTTTTATTGCTTATTTGCCATAGGCCCTTCCCTGCAGCAGGCAAACATCATAGCCAGCAACTCTGTACCACCAGATAGTAGATGCTGATTCAGGAAATACCTGTGCAAGGGAAGAGCAGAATCTAAGACATCTTAGGCTTTAGACCACAGTATTTAGGGCTATAAAAATGTAGAACTCTCTTAAAATTTCACATACCTTCCAGAATGAATCAAATACTAGATTGCCCACAGTCATCTATTGTTTGAGAGAGAAAGTGTTTGTGTAATTGGAAGCTGGTATATAGTACAAATCACTGCACTTGCACTTACTTTGTCCCAGCATGTTGCCACAGCATCTGTGTTTTACTGAAGACAGCTAATGCACCTTCTAGTGGAGGGTATATGGTCAAAAGGGAGTATATATGGTCATGGAGCACCAGTAAACAGAGTCTTAAATAAATCCAGATATCATTGTGTGGAGATGCTGTTTGAATACAGTAGCTTATCTGCCCAGACACTGTTCTCAATACTGACTTCTGTGTCTTAAAAACCCATAAAGGTGCAAAGCAGCAATGTATGTAACATTTTATTAAGCGTGGTTTGAAATGAATAGCTCATGTAGAAGAATGTTGTGTAGATTTTTATTTTTTTAAATCTCAGTAAAACCTAGGATGCAGGTGAGATCTATAGGGGAAAAAAACCCAACCAACCAAACAAGAAAAACAGCCTTGAAATTGGTTCTAATTGATACGTACTTATTGATTAAGTAGCAATAGCCTTTAAAAGTAAGAAAATGTCATTGATGCCTGTTCTTTTTGACTGTTCAGAAATAAGTAAACAGTTTTCTGTAGTGAAAATTAACAGCACTAACATAAACACACTGGTGAGGAACTCTTCTGAGGGGTGGTAAATCATGTACAACAGATGTCACCACACTGAGCTCAAATATTTTATCATTCAGGTAAATGCCTGTTTCGCCTCTGTGTTGAGATGGAAAGGGGTCATGACCTGTAAACCTAGTTTTGCGATGTAATGAAATGCCTTGTGAAGAACTGTTTTTTAAATAGAAGCTAAAAAAACATTAGAACAGGTTAATAATAAACTTCTAACAATAGAGGTGCACTAGAGTGAAAGTGGGGAATTAGCAGAAAGAGAAGTGTTCTGCTGCTTTCATTTGATAGCTTAGTTTAGAAATATAGCGGTTACTAGAAAATGGTAGACTGAACTCTTTAAATAGATTTGTCTTCATTGGTTAGTATGCTATAACATAGATTAAGTCAATTTTTAGGACAGTGTTTTTAACATGTTTAATCTTGTGATGAACTACTGAGTCCAGCAGGTTTTACTGAAATGAAAGAGGACTAATAAATCGGTTTGCTAAAGCTTGATGTTTGCACATAACTGAAGCTACATGTGCAAAAACCACTGAGGAGCAGTTGATGTGTGGTAGCTACTCACTCCATGGTAACTCTGTTCTTAGACTCCTCTCCCTCATGTTAAAAACTGTTTCGGTATTTGGGCTACTAAGTGATAGGTAGAGAATTTTTGAAAGCATCTAATGCTCTTTATTCCTGATTTTTCAAGAATGCCTCTAAAGTGATTAAAATACACATTGCAGTATACTCTTTTTATGTCTAACCTCGGGTTTTTTACTTTCATGCATATTAATAAGGCCATAGTTTCCAGTAATCTGTTGGGACTGCTTAAAGAAGTAAGGATGGCAGAGCAAAATCCTTAATAAGGATCACAAAAAAAGGGTTTTATGATTAACCTTTCCTGAGGTCATTATCACTTTCTTTAATATCTTTTTCCAAGCTGTTCTGTAACTCACTTTTTTTGAAATGTGACTGTGTCTTTTCTTTACCACTGATATCAGTGGAATCAGCATAGGAGAACGTAACAATTACAAAGTTGTGGGGTTTTTTGTGTTTATTTTCTCTTCTTTTTTTCATGAAAATGGCCTTGGGTCTGCTTAGCTGCAGCATGGTTTGCAATTTAGTAGTTCTAGCAGTGGAACTTTAGTATTTTGACCTTAAGCTGCATACTGTAAAAATTCATTTTTTTGTGCAAATTCAGTGAGAGTTTTCTCTTGCAAACTCAGACTGCAGAAATAACTTCTCGCTCGAGACTCAGAAATCTGTCTTCTCAGGATTTTCACATTTTGGACGTCTCTTGTTAAGAAACTCATTTTCTAATTTTCTAAGTTATTTTGTTGGAGAAAAAGTATGTGGCAAGTTGAAGTAAAGCTATGTGATACCTGACAAAAGTGCTAGTCACTGGAAATTTGTGAAAAAGCCTTTGAAGTGAGGTTTTTTCCTTCATCTTTAGAAAACAGATGAAACTGAAGTACAGAAAGCTGTGAAGATAGCATGAGAAAACTTGATCATCAGATTTTAAAGTTGATCCCAGATAAAAATCAAAAAGGCTTGATATTTATTTGAATAGAAACATTCATTTTAAACTTTATATCCAGGAATAACACAGGGCACCTGGGATTCACTCATCTTTTTGCTTTCTTTAACACATTCTACATTTTTATTTTTCGTCTGCCACAGTGAGAAAGTTTAACTGCATAGTTTGGTCAACTAAGCTGCTTTGCTAGACTTGACAAACATAGTGTTACTGACGAGGTAGTATTTTTCATGATCCGTTACAAATTGAAGACGATCCCCAAAACATTTCAGTTGTCTTTTATGGGACTGTTGCCATGCGCCAGGGATTAGATGACCAAATGAAAATGTCAGGATGCTTACACATTTTTATAGATCATGTTATAAGAGAAAATCAACTGTAGTTTCTTCATGGCAAACATTTTCGAGGAGGTAACCACTAATTAGCACAAGGTGTTGATTATACTGGATGTGCACGCATGATTCAGCAGCTTCTGTGTATTTACCTGGGAGGGGGCAGTGGTTAATTTTTTACTAATGCACAAAGGCTTCCAGCAGCGTTTGGGTCTGTGGGACAATAGTGTTGGAGCAGCTGGGCTTTTTCTTCCATTTCGTCTATGACAGATGGAACAGATGGGGTCAGCAAAGTGTCCCAAAAACTGGCAGCTGACCAGAGGAAAAAGAATAGTTAAGAACTACCTGTTTGTTGCGTCATCTTCTGCTTCACACCCCTCCTGAAAATAAAGATGATGTGAACCGTGGAATAGGGTTGGCCGCCGCTGCTGATGAGTGACATCCTAATCTTTTCTCAGTCACCTCTCGCTCACCAGTGTGATGGCAGCCAAATGCCTTCATGTTCCTTACACGTGAAGGCTTTGGACAGAGCTTAAAATGTTCCATAAGTAAACCCTCTCCCCTGCTCCCTTCTTCCCTCTCCTGCCTTGCATGGTGCAGAGACTTGTAGGGAGACAGGCTGGGCAGCTGCCGGTGGGTTTGTGAGAAGGCCGGTCTGAAGGCCATCCACAGTCACTGGCAGCGGCACCTCTGTCTTTGGTGGGGATTTTGCAAATTCTGCAGAATGATACTGAAAGCCATATGTAGGGGTCTGTTGGTCAGAAATGATGTAGTTAGTGGGGTAAATGGTGCCTGTCTCAATACTTCCCTTTGTGTTGAAAAATGTTAGCATTTTCAACACTTGTACTCTCCATAAAAATGAGCTTTTATTATACGAGATTGAAGGTCTTTAGGGCAGTAGTGGTGTTATGCTGTTTTTTTACACTTCTAAAATATCTAGGCTATTTTTTAATCATTGTAAGCTATTACCTGTAATATCTGTCTTCCTTCCTTCCTTCCTCCTTCATAGAGCAAGCTGTAGAATGAGAAAACATTTCTAATAACATCTGTGGCATTTCCCAGAGTTTTTCATGCATGACACATTTTCAGAGAGCCCAATCCTATATAAAAGAGAACTAGAGACTACTGTTTGTCAAAAAAAGTATTTTAATTTTTAACTTGAAAATTGCTGGCATTCTGGATCAGATGTTTCTTCCACATGTTTACGCACAGGGCCTTCCTTACAGTTGCAGGCCTGGTATATTTCTAAATAAGCTAGTTTTTTTCTTTATTACAGTGTTTTTACTGCCAGAGTATAAAAAGAGCGATGCAAAAAGTAGAAATAAATACGGAGGTGCCAAATATAATCACCTTTCAGCATCGTGCCATTGTGGTTGTTGGAAGTAAGTCCTTGTTTAGCTATGGATGCTTAACTCTGTGGTTTGTGCTGACAGCTGGATGTGCACTTGGTTGTTCAGTTGGGTTTTTTTAGCATAACTGAAATACAAAAAAATTTTGTAAAGAATGTTGGCTTGTGTGGTTAACATTTTAATAGCCTAAAACATAAACTAAAAATTTGGACTGGAACACTTTTCATTTGACTATTGTGCAAAGGAATGACGTGTAAAATAAATGTTTACTTCCTGGAAGTAAGTTTCCTCTAGAAAGAAAAAAAAAAAAAAAGACTAACAGAAACTAGAGTCCTTCCCCCCTACCTCACCCCTGTGTGACCTGCAATTGCATTATGGTTCTTTGCCCTGACAGTTAAATTTGTGTGCATTTTGCTGTACAAAATCAGAATAGGAACAGATTCTCAGCATATGCATGTTCTTGAGTATCTTGCTTTATAGCGCCGAAAATGGCTAGCAGTATGTTCAATGTAATCTCTGTGAAACTAGACACAAGTATAACTAGTGAAAAGCAGAATTATGTGAGTGCCTGTAAAGCAAAGACCCAGCAGCACAGAAAACTTAATTACCTAGGGATGTAAGTGAATTTCAAACTTGCTCTCAGATGTGGAGGTAAACCAGAACTTATAGTGCCAATAATTTACTTATATGCCAATGAAGAGCATGTGGACTTTCATTAAACAGGAAGTCACATGTCATTTCAGGAGAGGTCAGCTATTGAAAGACCCCGTGAGAGGAAGGAGGTGGATTTTTCTAAGGTACCTAACCACATCTCAGTAGTGCATGTTATTGGCTAGAGTTGATGTTGTTTGAATTAAACAGTAGCTGTAAATCAGAATGCATCTAGTTCATGCATTTCTTGAGATCTCTTCTAATACTGGAAAAGTATCCAGCAAATGGATACTTTTTCTGAGAGGCAGCAAGGCACATTGCTTATCCACGATTTCCATTGTGTTCTCATTGGTATTATCTTATGTTTTTTATTACCTTTATAAATAGAAGGCAGTTATTTATTAATCTGACCATTCTGGGTTGATACTGTGTGTGTAAAGTAAATAAAAATGGGAAAAAATTCTAAAAATTTTCAGAGGAGGGTAATAATCTGGTGTGTACAAGGCTGCATAATCAGGTCTACCTTCAGCCTATAACAAGGCAATTATAAAGAGGATCAGCAATTTCTCTTGAGGAGAACACAGTAATCTGTTAGCCATTGGTTTTGACTTGTCTGAGATGTGGCTGGAAGCTGTTTTCTGTGCACTGCTGAAGTAGCTCAGTGGTGCTGGAGCTGGGTCAGGCTGGTCAATGCGAAGGGGCATGAGTGGTCCTTGCAACAGTGTGGTGCTCCACCGTGCTGCCTTCAGACTTCTCTGCTGGAGAAGCAGAACATTAAAATGTTACCCTCTTCAGCCCTAGGAAAGCAATGCTTGAAGTGGCAGGCATGCTGCCACACTGTGATGTTAGAAATGCAAGTGCAAAATGGTGTGACTGGATGCTTTGACCAGTAAAACCTGCCTTTACTGGGGATACCTCCCCAGTATCTTCTCATACCATGTTCTTAGTGACCCACTAATAGCTTTCATCCTTCACTTCCCCCAGGCTTAAAATTTTTGGACTTTTCAGTTATTTTCATGAGCAAATGCTGCATCTGAAAAGAATGCTACATTTCTTTAATCGTGTAAGTGTGAAAATACCTATATGGTGTAGTGTATAAAGCTAGCAAGGATGTCCTCTCAGAACCTAGCTATTCAATTTACTTTCTATTTTATTTCTTAATAAAAACCAGGGAAATTTTTTTTCGTGGAGAATCTAATTATAATTTTTTTAATTATAAAATTGTTCTTTGTTAATATTACCCTTGACCTGATTTCTTAAACTTGGAGAGTGCCAGTGGTATATTTGTATTTATAGAGTCTTCATCACTCTGTGTGTGTGCACATGAAAGTATGCACATAGGTGTGTTCATATTAAAATAAGGAAGGGACATGATTAAAGCATGAATTTGGTCAGTCTTTCTTTTATTAATATTATTCAGATCTTGATGGATTTGAAATGGCTGAAATTAGACGTGGGCTGTCTTTACTGAGATACAATAGTAGCACAGTTGTGTCACTCCTGTCCAACTAGTGGTCTGGCTGGTCCCCTCTCCTTGCAGGGCGAAAAGCTGCACAGAGGGGCAGGCTTCATTCTGGAGGAACTGCTTAATTAGCCCACGGCTCCTTGCAATTGCTGAGAAGACATAAATTGCAAGAGGACGGCAAAAAACCCCCCAAAGTAGCTAGTGACTCTCTCCAGGGGAAGCAGCTGTTAAAAAGCACTTTCAAGTTAAGGACGGTCTGCCATGAGCTGCAGGAAATGTGCCACAATATCTGGAACTGTGCTTCCCTCTGGGTGGATTTACAGTGTGCTCAGCCTTGGAGACAGCCAGGGTTTCACTCCGTGTGTGCGTGTGTGTGCATGCACACAGCTGTGCCCCTGTGCTGAGGAACACGCAGCGCTGTGAGCAGCACCACACGTGTAGACGCAAGGGGAGCGTCAAGCCAGCTCCTCAGCCTCTTGGGTTATTTGAGGGATGAAAATAAAAATGGAAAAATGGTTGGGTTTTCATTGCATTGCTGCCATGACAGCTCCTTATCGTGGGCCGTTAGCTCTGCTGGGCTCCGCTTCTGTCCCAAGGGAGAAGGGGTGAAGGAACACTGCTGGTTGTAAAGGACAGATCTTGCGGGGACAGGGCATCCCTCAGCTTTGCTTAATATCCTCTGGGAAGCTTTCAATTAGACCTTGGCTGTCTGGAGGAAGTGCCCTGGGCTGCGGGCAGCCCTGCATGGCCGTGGAGCAAAGGCCAGGTGGAGGAGCCCTGCCCCTGCAAGGGAAGGGGAAAGCGCTTCCCAGGCCACCTCATGGCTGCGGATTTGACCCTGAAATCTGTGTCAGCCTTGCCCTCCTACCCCACAACTCACCTGCTTTTTGCTCCCGCAGCAGCAGTTAATCTGCCGTTTTCTTTTTTCTGGAAGGATGTTTCTTCTTTGTTCCTTAAAAAAAAAATGTCTAAACCACCCCCCTCCCCATACCCCAAGTTTAATACTGTGATAGGCTGCGATGGCACTGAGGCCAGCCCCAGACGGAGTTGCCGGGGTGGTGGTGCATGAGAGTGAGATGGATGCTCATGAGTGGGCCTGAAACCAGGTGGGTGTGGGTTTGGATCGACACCACCTCTTCAGTCTCCCTGGGAAAGGAGGAGGAGCACGGAGCCATCCCCTTCCTACTGGCACGAGGGAAAAGGGTTAAATATGAGACAAAAATAATTACTGTAAGACTTGTGCTTAGCTTACACCATTAAGACAGAATTGCCTTTATGGTGCCCTCAAGACATGTTTTCTTTGGAAACCAGGGAAGGTACAAAATGTGTAATACATGTTGTAAGATATATTATTTTAAAAATCAGTCATTACCACAGCAGATTCTTCACTGCAGTCAGTGCAGAGCTCTGGTTGCAAGACCCT
>VXBO01000246.1:40731-54641 GCA_013400135.1 Rhinoptilus africanus | reverse complement strand
TACTTACTTAAAACATAAATTAAAAAATAGCAAAAATTCTAACTACACTTCTTGAAAGCAGGACATGCAAAGTATAAGGCTTTGTGTGCATGGTAAATACAGCTGTTGTTTTGTAGATATGTTCTTGTATGTGATAATTATTTTCAATAATAGAAAATACCAAGAGATCCAGATTATCCTTTTCCAGTTATAATGATGGCAGTTTCACTCGGGTAGAATAATTGTTAGCCCATGGAGGAGTGGCAATACCCAAGAAAAAAATACTGTACCTTAGACAAGAAAATCACTTTTTTAAAGATGTAGGTATTTTTTGAAGTAGTAAAAGTACATTATTCCCTTCCATGATAAAAAAGAAAGAAAAATGTTACAACTTTGAATGTTAACAGTATTTGTCCTTGCTTTTGATTAATCAAAGAAAAGTAGTTTATACTGTCCCTGAAATGGTGTCTCTCTGAGTTGCTAGGAATAGGAATTATGTCTGTGTGTTCGTAATTCCTCTGAGTAACAGAAAATGAAAGAGACTTGAAAGGAATTTAAACAATGAACTTCCTTGTATGAAGTACTCAAAGCCGCCTGTAACATCAGCTTGAAAAGTAGATGCTATTATTTCAGTTTACAAATTAATGTAACAATAGAAAATGCAACACTATTAAAATAAGTAATTACAGATTTTTATAATACACTGATAATATCTAAATTATTTACCATCAAACCATCTTGATGCTTTTGATACCATTGCTTTGTAATAAGCCTTAAGTCAATCACATGGTGATTTCTTCTCCACACACTCCGCGCCCTTTAAAGAAAATCTCATTTGAGATACTGAGTATTAACAAACTTGTAAACTTTTTTTTAAAGATGCTTGTGGTTTTTTTCCAACTTTATTTTTAAAGCCTTTATTAGATAGGCTTACTTAATGTCAAAAGTACTTCCTTTTCTCCTACATTTTATTTAATTTCCTTAATAAAGTTTAAAGCTAAGTCAAGCCTAATCCTGCAATGCAGGAAACCAAGATCTCAGACTGAAATTCAGCTCCTGGTGACCTGCAGGACATGTAGGGAATATGGTCTGTCAGAGCCTCCAGCATTTTCAGTCCAGTTTATATGTGTAGGTGAAGGACCATAGGTGAAATATAAAAGAAAGGTACGAGCTTTAACCCCAACCCCAGTCATTATCCAAACTATAGTTAAGTTAGTTTTCACAGGAAATTGGATGGTGGTCAGCATATTGCTGCCTCTTTCTATTAGTAAATAGCTTACAAAAATCATACCTGTTGGCTTACATGTAGTTGTATATGATACTGATCTCCTCAAAGAAGATACATATTAAAATAGCCTTCTCTACCTGGATTTTTATGTCAGGCTTCTCATTTGAGTGAAAAAGAAGCAGCTTTAGCAACAGTGATCAACTCTGACACGTCTGTGCTTTGGATTCTACTTAGCGTTGGAAAGCAGTCTCACAGTCTGTCCTCAGATGTAGGTATAAAACCCCATTAGAAACTACTCATGCAGGTGTTTCTAAAGACAAATTTGGCATTTCCTCTGCTCTTTAGGCAGAATTTGTTGAAGTTACTCCAAGCCAAAAAATGGAAAGCTAAGCACAGGCTGTAAAGAGTTGTTTCTCTTCAAGGGTGTCCCTAGTTTTTCAGAGGGATCCTTTCAGCAGGAGGGAGGAGAAGATCACACAGGGTGGGGTCCTGTCCTCCTCTGAACCAGTTTACAAAGCTGTCTGAAGGCAGCCAGTTTATCTCTTCTCTTACTTTCTTGCCTCTGAATTATACTCAAACCATAAGAAGATTGCTCTAGAATTGTGAAAATTATCTGATTATAGCTTGAAAAGATAAGGAGGTGGTTCTGCTTTGTTGGGTGGTAAGGGTTTTTTGTTTGTTTTTTTTGGGGGGGAGGGAGGAATGTTGTTTTGTTTGGTTTTAGTTTTGGTTTGGTTTTTTTTTCAGAATTGAAGGTGGAGAGGGGAAGATGCTCACTTCCAGTAATGGGTTGTGCTTGGCTGCATAGTAGTACAGTGTGGTTTTGATTATCTGGCACAAAGCTATATTAGATTAGCTGAATTTCTTGTGAGGGAGTTTGAGAGGTTTTGTTTCAGTAAAAACTTGAATTAACGTTCACTGGAGAAGCTGCAAAACATCAGCTGAATTTTAAATTTTAAAATTCAATTTTAGTGAATTTAAGACACGGCAAAAGTCTTGCTACTCATTGTAGTACTCACTTGGTCTGTTTTAATTGTGTCACTGGTACAATAAGGATGAGTATTAGCTTTATTTCTTTGAGTTTAATGTCTGCACTTGAGTGGCAAGCGAAGTTTATTATCTGCTCAAACACAACCAGATTAAAATTGTAAGAGGATTTCTCTGCTGTAGATAGCATTCAGACTAAATGTCTATATAATGGGAGGTTTTCTTGCCCTTTTTTTAACAAGTGAGAGAATTCAGCTTTCATACACTGCTGTGGAGTTCAGTAGTACAATGTAGTATTTATGCATATAATAATCAAGAAGAGGGACACCTCCCCACCCCACACCCTCCATTCTTAAAGATGGTTGATAACAGTTTTTCTAATCCAGGTAAGGAAAAGATGCAACAGCTTTAGTACTATTTTGCAATGGATAACATTTGCTTAGTTTTTCATAAACGCTTAAGACATTCAAGACTATTATTGAAACAATTCACTCTAGATTGAGGTAGATATTTTGTGTTAACTTATTTGATGTAATTCTCCACTTCCTGGGCTTTATTTGTAAAATTCCACCCATCCTTTATTTGGAAAGAATCTTTACTTATCTTGTCAGGCTCTTTTTTGTTGTAACATGAGTCATTCGTGGAATGATACTTTGTTTTCTTTCATAGAATATTGATAGTCATCTTAACTAAATGTTTATAAATTACTGAAATGATACAGAGGAGGTAATTTAGTGAATGGCAAAATGATTATATGCTTCCTTTTTTGAAAGCAAGTGGAATATGCAGATGTGGATTGTGAACAAAATTATTCAGATGATGATTATGTAGTGATTTTAAATTAAAGAGATTCTGTCAGTGAAGCAAACACTTGGCAATAGAACAGTATGTATACCTCTCCCAGATTTTTTATTGATGGCTCTTAATTTAAATGTGTGCTTTGTTAAATCTCAAAGGCCATCGCTTGAGTTCAATCCTAACTTAGTTTTTGTAGTTATTCCATTCAGGTTTTAATGTAAATAGAAAATCACATGCTATTGGCGTAGGAACAGACATCAGGAGACCTTAGGTCTCTTTCTGGCTTGTTTTATTGCCTTCCTTGAAATTTCAGATGCTTTCCTGTTCTGTAGTCTCTTCGGTTAGTCTAACTGAAACACTATCCAAAACATTGTGGATGTTCCACAACATTCCAAAATGTTCCACAAAGAAATTGTGGATGCCCCTTCCCTGGGAGGTGTTCAAGACGAGGCTGGATGGGGCTTTGAGCAACCTGGTCTAGTGGGAGGTGCCCCTGCCCCAGGTAGGGGGGTTGGAACTGGGTGATTTTTACAATCCTTCCAACCCAAACCATTCTATGGTTCCATGTTTCCTAAAGTCAAGTGTCTCTTGTGAGGTGTAATCTATTAATGAAGGAGTTTGATAATCAAAGCAGGAAGATAGTACAGTACTGCTGTTCATTTTATGAAAAATACTGAATATAGTAGGCATATTTATATCAGGGCTTATACTACTCATGTCTCTGGATGAGCTGTTGTTTAAATTCTTTGGTCTTAAACCTCAGTTTTTATGACTAAGACGAAAGTGGTCAGTTCTGGAAGTTAATTTATAATTACGTAAAATGGTTGGAGGTATAGGTTGGTACTTAGTATATTTCTAGAGGTATGATACAGAGATACATCATTGAGGTAGTATTTTTTGAGCAATGGAGAAAAAGTTGCATAGAGTACTAGAAAGCCTTCAGTTAGAAAGGATTGCTAGATGATAGCTGTACCAGCCTGAAGTTGATGGACAACTCTGTAGTTGTGTCCACTGTTGACAGAGGTGACGGTCAAGGCTGTAGAGGTAAGAATCCATTCGTAAGGCGTCAAGATGAGAAACCTGTCGCATAAGTGCTTGACCACATCAGATGGACAGACCTGTTTGTTTAGGAGCCTGCTTGTTTCACTAGCTTAGCTGCCTTCTTTGACAGAGAAGAGATAATCTCGTTCTGCTCCAGAACTTGCACGGAAGTGGTGAGCGGGGGAGTTTTGCCTCCACCTCAGGGAGTTTCTACCAGCCCGGTACCCCTTCTGACAGTGGCCTTCAGTGGCAAGCCTGAAAGCTGCTGTTCCAAGTGGTAAGTTGGACTGGCTGCTTTGCTTCACAAACCAGGATGATCTCATGCATTCTGTAATACATTTTGGATATTGTGGGACCTACAGAGGCAGGCCAGTCCAAGGCCTGAATTCTGCACAGTTTCTATGTTTTCATATAGGGCCATACTTGGTTTCAGCAGAAAAGTTATCCTGTTGCATTCCACTGCTGGAAAAGCAACAAAAGAAACCATATTTTTTGTTTTCTCTGTAGTTGAATTAGTAGCAGTGGAGGACCTAAAGCTGTCTTCCAAATGAAATACAACCTTATAGTTGAAATCAAGTATTTTTCTTCTCATGTGTCATCTCTATTACTGTTTTAGCTCTTACACCTCATGGGAGTTACTCTGCTACTGGTAAGGTTGATTACTGCACTTTTCTTAAAGCTGTGTGTCAGCGCACAACAGACTGCTCTTTCTGGATAAATGATTGTTGAAACAGTGTAGGTATAGGAATACTGCAGGTAGAAAAACGGTTGGCAGATAGAAGTGTCAGGCTGTGACCAGTCTGCACAGGATGTTGCAGACGTGCAACAGAAGTGAAATCTTCACTTTCCAGATACTTCACAGCTTCTTTCTGAATCCCTAGCTGAAAGCCAGTCTTCTTCTAAAGTACACACTGTGGATTTAACGGCTCTTGATAAATGTATGTGGATAGTGACTAGACAGCGTAGTGGGTTTTCATGGATTTTATTTTTTCTAACATACTAAGAATGTCCTTTTCTATCTAATTTAAGTATGACATTTCAAACAATAAAATATAGCCATTTCTTATCTTGCGATTTTGTAGGTCAAACTTAGGAGTCAGAGAGTCAGGCGTAGTTCAGCAGCATTTCTTTTCTTAACAGAAGCTGGTGTGGATTTTGCTTAGAGAATGGCATCTTTGTTGTTTTAGTTTAAAAACAGCCTTGTGTTTGAACACTCAAGATATGATACTTCAGATTTATTTAACTTACAATGCAGAGGAATGCGAAAACAAGTACAGGTATGCATTGCTCACCCATGTGAAAGCAAAACTTGTCAGACTAGGCTTCTAGTCTTGAAATTTTTTTGAATTACTCTCCTGTACCTTCCTTCCACATGAGTATTGAAGCCACTCTACCAGTAGCTGATTGTCACCTATTCAAAAATAACCATGTACAAGTTTTTCTGTAAGTTTGACTGAGCAAAGAATGTTGTGGTTTTTTACATCTTGTAGTTTTGTTTTTGTAGGACGTACACCAAGAGTAATAGTAACAATACAATAAATTGTCCATGATATGTATGTATGTGTGTGCAAGCACTCACATAAGGGATTACTGCTGCATTTAAGCAACCTGACTTCCTTCCTGGTTCTGCTTTGGCAGATAATACTGCTGGGGGGACTTCAGATGTCTGGTTGTAAAATTCTTGATGATGCAGTTGCTATTACCATTTGAAGAAAAAAAATCGGGGGAGGTCTTCAGAGATTTGCCAGGTTGTAAGAGGCTGAACTCTTACAAGTTTTGATTGTCCTCTGTGCCATGGTTGAATGGGAATTTATCACAGTGAGACATTTCTTTCATTTCTTCACTGCTTTTAGAAGACAATTCTTTTCATTCATCATTTGCGTCGTTTTGTTTTTTTATCTGGAAGCGAATTTTAAAAAAGTTAAATGACCAATCATACAGTGTGTTTGAATCCGGAAGTTCTCTCTCTTTTTTTTTTTTTTTTTTCTTCAGTCACTCCATTGACTTCTTTCCAGAGTACCACCCAAGGGTTATATTAGCATCATGGGTTTTATTGGAAAGTCCCTGTTTTTAAAAGATGAGGAGGGAGGGTGGTATTATTAAGATTCAGGTGTGTTGTATGGCCTTCATCTGTGTTGTGACAGACAAGAATATATTACTCATCTGGCTTCAGAGAAGTGATCCAGGTCTTGACAAATTTAAAAGTGCAACAGCAGCAGCAGAATATGGTTCTCAGTATAGTTTTATCCCCTCTTGCTCCATCCTGCTCCGTCCTCTCTGTTGCTCTTTCCTTATATTGGCTAGAAGTGTTCCTGAGATGATGGTGGTAGAAGTAAATGTTAGCAGAAGCTGTAAGGCATTCAGATCCTCTTAGGACATGCAGATTTTTTTTTTTTTTTTAATCCCCTTTCAAGTTCTCTGCTTTTCACCAGGTGAAACAAGCCCACTTAAGAGACCTGTTCAGCCTGTTACCTGGTGTTGCTTTGTTTATTATGGTGATAGGAAAGATTTTAGGCATATATTGCCAAGTTGTATTTCTTAAGTCTCTCTGTAATGGATGAGGCTGTAGAAAGTGCAGTTGGTGTTTTATCAGTCAACGTCTTGATCTTATAATGCCAGTCATGGGATTTTGAAAGCCAAACAAGATATAAAACCAATCAAATCTAGGTTTGACTCAGTGCTGTTAACAGTGATAGCTTAAAATCCCACTGCCCACCAGGAATAGTGCTGTAATGATTACAGCTTTGCTTAGCTAACCCTGGTAATTCATTATGCCAAATTGTTCCTTGCTTCTCTGATAGTAAATAACATAGCTTGTTTTCTTTCCAACTATTTTCATTTGGGGAGATGTATCTGAGCAAATCTCTAGTGGCATACTTACAAATGGTGTTTTATCACTATTAAATAGTTTTCACATAAACAGGACTTTTTCTTACAGAAATAATTGATGCCACTGTTTAAAAAAAAAAAAAAGCCGTACTTGAAATTTTTTTGGTATGCTTTTCTTGTCAGCAACAATATAAAAATATTTACTTTCTGCCTTTGATCGTAACAATCAAAGACTATCAATGGGAAGTTTTTGTGAGTTCCTGTATATTGTGAAGAAAACTAACATTTTTACTGTTTCATAATTTTTGTGCAATCCTGTAAATTTTATTACTGTCTGTCATTCATATTCTGTTGTCCTGTTTTGTGCATTCTGTGGTGGAAAATTTCCGTTATATTCTTTTTCATCAGGATACTTTTCACACTTTGCCCCTGCGAATGTAACATTTCGTGCAGTTAAGGAGGACTGGAAATGTTCTCACTGTTGCCATCGGCTTAACCAGAAAATTAGTCTGTGGGCAGGCAAAAGAAAGTGGTTTCAAGCATTGAACTGGGGAGAGACAGACTGGAGGAAACTTTGAGATGGCCTTAAAAAAGAGAGAGGGGTACCATTTTCCTATAGGTATGGGTAGCTATGTATACTTTATATACAGTATATATTTTTCATATGCATATATATATGAAAAAAACTATACAAAATCCATATTTTATGTGTGTGTCTTTAGGTCTCCAAGTATAATCTGTTACTGTTCGCAGGCTGACAAACTCTTAGTACAGTGACACCCAATTACAGAGATGCAAAACTGAGTAATATGCAGACTTAAATTTTAATTTCTTCTTTGGATTTTAGTTCTGTTTTCCTACATATTGAGGTTTTGTAGACTCAATTTCAAGGTGTAAATAAATTCTGTAACATAATGCACCTTGCTTTACCACTGTGTTTTCTTGTGTGTGATTGTCGTGTGATACGGGTTGCTACCTATGCTCTCAGTGAGGAACTAAAAGAATCAGAAGCTTCAGGTTTTAAGACAGTAGATACTACAAGCATGTACTTCCTATCTCTGTGCTAAACTTGCATTTGGGCATTTTGAAGGAATCTTGATTCCCATGTAGGGAAGCGTCAGGACCAAAACTGGAAGTTACTTTGTATTCCACTTAGAATACATTCCACTTAGAATTCCACTCAGAGGTGTTTGGAAATTATTTTCTTATGCATTAGATAAAGCAGAATCTTTACTAAAAAGAGTTAATCATGTCCAAAAGGAATCTTGTATACCATTTTGTGCTTTATAGGTTCATGTTGAACGGATTTTTATGTGTGTAGATAGATAGATAGATAAAAAATGTGTGACATACCTTGCAGAAAAGATGAACAGTATCACGGAATTACTGAAAAATCCATGGTATGGCACTTTATTTTACTTTATATATAAAGGACATGATTCTGTTTCATAGGTTTTAGAAAAAGAGAAAAACTGTGGTGGTCTTAAGGGTAGCCTAAAGTACTTTTTACTGTGTAATAGTTCTGTATTGTCTAGGTTTGTAATTTTGTACAGTCTTAAGGAAAGTAATGTTTTCTCCCCACCAGTAGATTACAAAAGTGTAAAGATCTTCACTTGTGATTCTGGTGAACTGGAAGGCAGGCAGGTATCGTTGACCCAGGATGGCCCATACTACATCACCGTTCCCACAAAGGCCTGTGCCTGGTTAACGTGAATTTGTTGGGTTGTGTGGGGCAAGTTCTGCCTGGTGGCAGTGCCCTGCAGAGGTGGCCTCCGTATGTAGTGCTGCGTTCCTGACCACAGCGCAGGGCTCCTGCAATGAGGATCCTGAGGATCCCCGTGAAGGCCAACAGTGGAAACAGGTTTGGTCTCACTTTTTGGCTTCAGAGCACGATCTTCTTTATTACGATAATAACCACTTTCTCCCCAGAGAAATTAAAATTGGTCAGTATGTAACATCATGCTTGATTTTCTGAGAACGTGTGTGTAAGGAAGACTTGTGTTAGAACGTTGTGGGAAATGGGACTGAAGGTTTCAAAATGATGCTTGTGGTAAAGGCAAAAGCTTTTAGATGCTTCCAGCTTAAATTTTTGCAGTGTGCTATCTCAGAAATGCTTAAGCGTTGCTCCTTTGAACTTTCGCTGCACTGCTGTGAAACACATTTCTCTGACAAGACACCTAAAACATTATGTAAGGGGCATAAGGCTGCCTTTATCCTGGGACACAAGTATTATGGTATGAGGCATGAAAACTTCACAGAAATTATTAAAATAAAATCCAGACTGAAAGGCTGACAAGAACAGTGCTGAACAATGCACCCTGGTGCATGCATTTTGTTTCCTGCAGGGCTGAGTAGCTGGGTGAACACAGGGTTTATATGGCTGTGCAACTGCTCGTTCTGAATTTTGACTCCTCCTCTTAAGCAAACACAGGGATAATATAGATAAGCTGTTCTAGTCACAGGGGATGAGCTCAATAAATTGGAGCAAAGGAAAAACGTGTGATGTATCCTGTGTGAAACTTCCAGCAAGCAGGTCTTAACTTTAAATTGACAAATAGTCAGAAATGTTCATTAACAAACTTCAGTATGAAGTACAAATTTTAGTACAAGGTACAGAGAGACAAAGAAACTCAAAGGAAGGAAGGAATGACTGCCCATTAATGAATATGAGCCAAATTTTAATTAACAGTGATATCGCATGTTTCTGAGGTTAAAGTTGCCTGGGCTGTAATTGTTATACTACTTGCTTTACAAAAAAAAAAAACCCAAAACACAAACATGTCTATTAGTTGTACATGGCCTATTATAATGTCCTGAAAGTCGTCCAAGGAAGATGAATTTTTTTCTTACTTCCTGAATTTTTGTGATAAAGTGTCTCATAGTAATTACCTGGAATTAGATGTTTGGACAATTATATCTTCAAGAAAGGAAGAGTTCTTAATATGCATTCACATTAGCATGTATTTTGGAGTTTTGTTTTACTCATTAGTTTAGTTGTTAAATGAAAATGCAAATTTTAATTTAGTGGTACTTCAGTTGCTACTGATGCTGATCTTTAGCACTGAACTGGTCCTTTGCAAGCACCACTTGACACTTTTCAGCCCTGCACTAAACAAGCTGTCAGCATTGTGCAAAAAAAGTCCTGTTTGTGTCCAGTGGCTAAAGCATATCCTTTTTATTTGTCTTGCAGGCACAGGAGAGAGTGGCAAAAGCACGTTTATCAAGCAGATGAGAATCATTCATGGATCAGGTTACTCTGATGAAGACAAAAAGGGCTTTACAAAATTGGTGTACCAGAATATATTTACAGCAATGCAGGCCATGATCAGAGCCATGGATACACTCAAAATCCCATACAAGTATGAGCACAACAAGGTGAGATCTTTGTTTATTTCTGTAGCTGAAGCTTTTCCTCTTTTTATTTTTAGGAAATATACTGAAGGTCACAAAAAAATTCCACATCACACAAATTATGCTCAAAGCTCAGAGGAAAGGGCATCTTCCAGTCCTGCCTTAAATTCTCTGCTCTTTTTGCTGCTTTGACAACACAAAGGTACTGAGGGAGCTGCTCTTAACAATGCCTGTGGGATTTGTCACAGGGCAGCGATTCAATGACAGGCTGCTGTTTGACTGTGACTTTAGTTACCCCTTGCCTTTTCCTCCCAGGCCGTGGTCTGGCCAGAACACAGTCAAGCCATTCTTCTGATGCGTAGCAGAAAATTACCTGTTTAAGGTTTGCCATTAACATTATATGTGGAAAAAAAATCAAATTATTAGAAAAATAGGTGTGAATACCTGTTTGTGTGTGAACAAGTTGTGAAATAAAATTTTCAACACAAGACCTTAAAATAGTCAGATTTTTCTGAGGCTGATGCTGTTATTGAAATTTTAAAGGACAAAATACGTTTGAAAAGATTGGAAGGTCCATCTCTGGCTAGCCTGACTTTCTCCCCCCCCCCCTTTTTTTTTAAATACTTAGATTTTAAAAGAAGGATAAGTAAAATAATTTAAGCATTCCACGAAGGAGAACAAAATACTTAATACACGCTTTAATACATGTTAAGGCAGAGGATTACATGACTACATCTCTCAGTTCTCACAGGATTGGTACGACTTTGATAACAGCTCTTGAGAACTTGTTCTGATTTTTACTGTTGAGCCAATATCAGCAACTTTCTCAGGCGGAAGTTTAAGATCTCTCACAAGTGGAGGGCTCACCTTGCTTTCAATCTTGTGAAAAGAGTATTTAATGATAATTAGTATTCCTGGAAATAATAATCCTGAAAGTAATAATTTCTCTGATAAATTACTCAAGCATTCTTTTATTCTGTTATTTTTTAAAATATCGGAAACTATCAAAGAACAGGGACATTTTATTATAAAGAAGTAAGCTTCCATTAACTGGGAAAGGCAGTATGAAATAAACTTTGTAAGATGAAAATCTTTTGCGTCTGCATATATGAAGTTTAATTATTAGAATTGAACTGCTGTGTATGTTTTAAGGCATCTTACTTTCCTTAGAAGTAGGAAAGATAAAGCTTATTACCAGGATAAAGAAGCTTTGTTTCTCCATTTGCATCTGCCAAAGTCATTGCATATTGTCATCACTTTGTTGGTGATGTTATGTTATGTTCAGGACAAGAGGTAACGGGCACAAACTTGAGTATAGGAAGTTCCACCTAAACATGAGGAGGAACTTCTTTACCTTGAGGGTGGCAGAGCACTGGAACAGGCTGCCCAGGGAGGTGGTGGAGTCTCCGTCTCTGGAGACATTCAAAACCCGCCTGGACGCGTTCCTGTGCAACCTGCTCTAAGGTGGCCCTGCTCTGGCAGGGGGTTGGACTAGATGATCTCCAGAGGTCCCTTCCAACCCTATGATTCTGTGATTCTGTGATGTTGCAGTAACCAGTCTTGAGGAGCCTGGGTTTGTGTAGTGGGAAGTCAGGAGGATCCTGTCCGTCAAAATCCATATTGTGAACTTTCTTTAATGGAGGATGGGGTTTTTTGTGCACATGAAAAATTTTGAAAAGCTTGTTCTAATTGGTAAAAGAGGCTGTTGAACTTCCTAGTCTGTCTGCATGCTGCAGCTGTCTAGTTTCCCCTCCTCCCTCATGAATCAAAATCAAACGTGTAATTAGTATTAAAAAGAAAAACTGCACTTGCATATATATTTCAGCCATTTGCTGAAATGTTTTTGTTGTACACAAAGCATATAGCATACTGGCCTGAAAAGTTAGTTCATTGTAAAGTGCAATAATTTTTTCTTCAGAATTGGTATTGATTGTCACTTTGCCTTGGTATCTGGAAGTCTTAATTGTAAATCAGGAATTTTTTTCCCCTCATATTATTTTATGGAGTGTATGTTCTGTAGTTATTGTTCAAGTTAAGATTGCGAAATTAATACAGTGTTTTTATATAGTTGGAGTGAGTCAGTTAGGTTTGGCATAGCTGTATACACATGGCCAGAGCTGTTCACTTTCTCTGTGTAAAAATAACTTTACTGAAAGTGGGAACCTATCTTTGTGCTCAGCTCCTTGACAAGCCTTCCCATCAGTTTCTGATACGACTACATGCAGAGTAAAACAGAAGTCACCAACTTGACAAGGTCTCAAGGCAATTCCTGTAGGAATTCCTTTGGAAATACAGGAGAAACCAAACTTGTTACAGCATTGTGGCAGAATAGAGAAGATTGTGGTCTGCCACATTTACACTTCATATACAAAATCACTTCACTTCAAAACAGTGAACACCAATCAATTGGTTAATCTGCTCCTTATTTTTTTAAAGGCCGTTGAAAACAAACTCATTAGCCTAGCAGTCTAGAAAACACAGGAAGGGCACTTCCTATTAATTTGAATCTCCTATCAGGAAGTCCTATCTCTGGAGAGAATATCTCAAAGTTTGAGTAACAACATATTTTTAGCACAGTACTTGTTTTGCACAATAGTTTAGAAAACTGCAGCTCAAGCTGGTATTGATGTG
This sequence comes from Rhinoptilus africanus, assembly GCA_013400135.1. NCBI lineage: Eukaryota > Metazoa > Chordata > Aves > Charadriiformes > Glareolidae > Rhinoptilus > Rhinoptilus africanus. The sequence goes on along the minus strand of VXBO01000246.1, from coordinate 41,797 downwards.
GTTGGGCCTAAAGAAAAGTGACACTTTTCTTGTCAAATTCTTCATGTTCTGTGATAGACTTCGGCACTAGAATAGAAATGCTTTTTTCTTACTGTACCAAATTTCTTACCTTTAACTGGGAATTAGTAAAATTGGAGTGTTTTGAATCTCTGAATGCTGCTGGAATTTGAAGTGCTCTCATTTCAAAAAGCTGGTTAAGTAGGCAGTTAAGATCTTTGTCTGCAGTACAACATCACAACAGCGTTTAGGTTGGATTATTTTAATATAATCAACGTAGCAAGAGGCAAGTTTTAAGTTTAGCAAGTTATCTCTTGTGGAGTTGTGTTGGCTTTATAGCCACCAATATAACTCAAGAGGCAGAGACTGAAATATATTGTCCTATATTATTATAAGCCAGGCTGTTTTGAAATATTTATTATCAGAACAGTGAAAGTCAATTGAGAAATGCGACTATTAATGTTTAGAATCTAATATCTCAGAACTGATGGTAGAGTGTTACAACATGAAAGGCATTTATTTTTTGTGTTAAGCTTCAGAATATGAGCTCTAGTGAGGTTTAAGATAATGGGTGAGGGTGATCTCTTCTCTTAGGAATTTGTCTGTCATAGGAAATGGTGGCTTATGGACTGGGTTTTAGTTTCCTTTTGGGTAAATGTTATTGTGCTTCCGTTACTTATTTTTTCAATAAGAAGTTATGAGTTTTCATGCGACTCTTGAGTTTTAGAATAAGAAGTACTTTATGAAATATGGGAAAGCCTTAGTTTTAAAAGAAATGTTTATAAGCAATTCTCAAAATTATCTGTCTTTGCAAAATTTTATGAGTGTACAGTACTAATTCATGCACAACCGCAGATATAAAAGTGCACATTTTTTAAAACTAAAATACAGGTTTACATTTTTACAATTTGTCTTTTTAGAAAGCTGAACTATGTATCCATGCTTCTGTCATTCCTTTCAAATACTGAAATAAAATGACCATTCATTTTAATCTTCCAAGTTCTCACATTCCCGCTGTTCTTCATAATGGCATGGAAGCCTTTCCTTCAGATAATGTAGTGTCCCTTTC
>VXBO01000246.1:215-19641 GCA_013400135.1 Rhinoptilus africanus | reverse complement strand
ACCCTTAAGTCCTTCTCCTCAGGGCTGCTCTCAAGCCACTCTCTGCCCAGCCTGTATTTGTTCTTGGGATTGCCCCAACCCAAGTACAGGACCTTGCACTTGGCCTTGCTGAGCTTCATGATGTTTGCAAAGGCCCTCCTCGAGCATGTCCAGGTCCCTCCAGATGGCATCCCTTCTCATCAGCTTGTTGACCACACCACACAGTTTGGTGTCGTCGGCAAACTTGCTGAGGGTGCACTCAATCCTGCTGCCCATGTCACTGACAAAAATGTTAAAGTGCACTGGTCTCAATATCTTCCTTTAGATAATTTGCAGATACAGTGCAGAAAAGCCATGTTTTTAAAGAACTCCATGCCTTTGCATGCTGCAAACCCCTTCTCCCCTAATTTATTAAGAAATTTTCGTTAACAGCTCTCATGGATCATGAGACCAGTTTGAGACTGTCATCTAGTAATTGTCAGAACAGCCCCATTTACTCTCCTGCCCCGAATGTCTTCCCAGTTACCTTCCTTCCTGAAGGTCCCTAATGCTTCATGGTTGTACTTGACTGTTTTCCTTTTCCCTTTTATTTGGTTCATATGTGATTGCAATTTGTTCATCAGAGCCTTTCCACTGGGCCTGGGTGGAATTCAGAAGGTTCTCTGTGGGGCTGTTCAGGCAATATAACGTCAGCCGTAGGACCCCTACCCCACCAGGAGCTCTGTGGGAATCATAATTTACGTGGAAACTGTTTCATTAAGGAAATCTTCCCTTCCCAGTCTTCTATGCCTGAAAGTTCTTGGGGTGTGCATTCCTGAATGAATTGTCCTAACTCTTTTTAAACATGAGGGGCTGAAGGAGTTGAAATGGACTTGTTTTTCTCGTTGAGCAGAGGCAAGAAGGCAACTCATGGGAATGCTAGGAAATTTTAGTTATTTCTTTTCCTGTTTTTCACAAGAAGTTTTGTATTCTAGATGCATAAAATAGCTGAGTATGTTTTTGACAAAGGAGAACAAAAGACAACTCATCAACTGTACAGTTGATACAACTGTACACTGAATGTTTTGAGTGTTTACAAGAAAAGAAATGTTGATATAATTAGATCATTTCTTCTGAAACCTTCAGCATGTCCCAAAGAACCATCTGTCAGATTACAATCGAAAAAATAATTTGAAAGGAAATTGTTTGTGACTTTTCATAAGTTTTGGTGAAGCTAGTGGAAATTTTGTTTCAACCTTAATTATAATGAAATTACTGTGGGTTTTTTTGTTCTTTACTTAATTCCATTATGCACCTTTCCTGGTCGTTTTCATTGGGATTTGTGGTTTGAGTTTTCTGCGCTTTGTCCAAGCTAGCAAATTTATTTTGTGTCATTTGCAAATAAGTTGGAGGGAAGATGTGGGAAAAACCTTTGTCAATCAGAATAGTCTAAAAGCAATTCAAATGGAAATGCACCTAATCTATATATATTTAAATGTATATAATACTAGCCTGAACTGGCATCTTTTTGCGTTCAGAATTCTCAAGCAGCTCCTTTCAAGCCATCTCTTTTCAGACCTTTGTTTTCTCTCTTGCTTTCTCTTCTCTTAAAACATAAACTTTCTGTCAAACTTTTTGCATCCTCACTTTAAAGTGTTATTGGTGTAAAGTCCAGGCTTGGCATGCATGCAAGAACATCCAAACTCAGAAGATGAAATACAGCTTGTTGTCTGAAAATTATTTTTCTCTTCTGATAATCTTGCTGATTATGTAGCTCAGAACTAGAAAATAGTTCATTGGGAGAACTTTTCTTACTAGATTGCAGGGAGGTAGGGAAGAGCCTGGCTCCTTGAATGGGGCTTTATAATGGAGCTTCTCCATAATGTTGTATATAGTCTAGGTTAGTGAAACTGCTTTGCTTTCTTTACATTCCTCATTTTAAGTGCATCTTTTATGTAAGAGTTCCTCTGAGTGAGTAGACGAGTTATGCAGGGGCAAAAAACTACTGGTAGAATAAACTGAGAAGTGTATGAGTAGTTATGTAAGGAAGTCCAAATTGATGTTATTTCCTTTAGCTTCCCTCTGAGAATATTTGTCCTTGCTTACTGTCTAGGGAGAAGTTGTGGCCGTTAGAAAACTTGGTTCTGTAAATTTTTCTGTATCCACTTGCAGTTTTGTCTTCTGAAGTAGTGAAGCACCTTCCTGTTTCTTTCTTTCTGTCTGTATTTCATATTTCTCTGAATGCATTGAATAAGCAGTACTGTAAAGCCTTACTAGTGACTGTACAGTAATTCCAAGTTGTTTCACAACTTATTTCATTTTTGCTTTCCATTAAAACAGAAAATTATGTGTAGCTCTGGGAGTTGTTAGCCTTTGGACATCTGCCTTTTATTGAGGGGAAAAAATGTAACTGAAACAGACCAGAATGAAGAAAACTCCCTATGCGGGCTGTTTCTTATTGTTCTTTTAGTGAAATAACTTAAAATATGTAGTAAAAGGACTAGATCGCTTAATTCATTATTTTAAATTTAAATTCAACTGTTACTGAAAACTGAAGCTTAGATATAATTATCTCAGAGCACTGTATATGTCCTCTGACAATGATTTTAAACTGCATATGACTAAAGACTTGGGTCTGTAGAGATAACTCTTGTCCACAAACTTGTAGACAAATAATGTTTTAAAAAAATCAATTTGGGAAATGTTGAAATATGTGAAAAACTTTGAGTTCATTATTCTTTTAAGATGACGCTGTCCATGAAGCCATATTTTTTTAGTGTTTTTAAATTCTTACTATTGTATTGAAGACCTGCAAAAAATAACTGATGTGTAATTTGAGTGAATTTACTCTGTCTTGAAATAGCATTCAGCATTTACAGTTCCAATAAGCTGGAGGCTAAATTTACATCTGGTCCTCATATAGCTGTACTAAGTGCATTGCAGTCAACATGTATAGAGTTAACGTGTTCATTTCCCAGATTTTTTTTAATATTATCTTTTCCTTATTTGCATATAGCATCTGATCTCTGTTGATTTGCTATTTCTGAGCCCAGTGGCTCAGCTATTCTTTTAATTTATAGATCCAACAGTAGTGATTATTTCTGTTGTCAACATTTTTTACTTTATCTTGCTTTAGATATATGCTGAGAAGCAAACCCCACACTACAGTATGCTTATTCTCTTCTAGCTCTAAAAATAAATGTATTTTGTAACAAAGCAGGTATCTATTTAGTATTTAGATTGTACTTTTCTCTTACTCTTTAAGAGGTTAACACAACAGTTGTGACAAGGAGTTAGTTACATATATTTTATTTATTTCTACATATTTCATGTTTTCCCTAGAGAAAAAAAAATCCCTTTTACATCTTTAAAATATTTTGTCTCTATGATGCAATATTCTGCTGAAGTCATGTGGAAAGCATACACCCTTTTTGTATTTTCTTAGTGTTTGTTTTTCTTAGTATTCCATCCAAGACGAGGTTAAAAATTTGTTGTCTACTATAACTTTACATTTCACCCTGATTTAGTTCATAAAGTTATCCAGAATCTGTTTTTGTGTTTTGCATTATATACCTTTTAGTGAACTAATATGAAATCAAGCATAAATATTAACTGTGTTAAAGACCAGCCTCTTAATTGGCATGTATTTCATACCCAGCAGAATTTAGATAGATCAATAGCAGAGTAGACCCTTTTTGATAGAAAGATTTACTTGGTATATAATGACCTCTCCTTACGTTCTAGCTTCAGATACACTGTAGATACTTCATATCTCCAGAATGACTGTGAATACTTAAAATCCATCTGACAGATTCTGAATTTGTACAGTTCGTATGTGTGCTGTTTACTGGTCTGGAGTAATATTCTCCCAATTTTAGAATCATAGAATCATTTAGGCTGGAAAAGACCCTCAAGATCATAGAGTCCTACCATGAAGCTAACACTTCCAAGTCCATCACTAAACCACGTCACTAAGCACCACATCCACACGTCTTCCCTGAGTGGCCTGTCCCAACGTTGTTGGACAACGCTTTTAGTGAAGAAAATTTTCCTGCTACCTGATCTAAACCTCCTCTGGCGCAACTCTACTTGTCCTATCATCTGTTACTTGGTANTCAACACGCCCACCCAACTTGGTGTCTTCTGCAAACTTAATGAGGGTGCACTCGGTCACCTCATCCAGATCATTGATAAAAATACTAAACAGAACAGGCCCAAGTACTAGCCCTGGGGAACACCACTTGTGATTGGCCACCAACTGGGTTTAACTCCTTTTACCACAACTATTTGGGCCTGGCCATCCAGCCATTTTTTCCCCAGTGGAGAGTATGCCTGTCTAAGTCATTAGCAACTAGTTTCTCCACGAGAATGCTGTGGGAAACAGTGGCAAGGACCCTGTCAACCAATCTGTCAGGGGACAAAGTCTGCCCTCCGGAAGTCCAAGGTAGCAGTTCTCCTGACCCCACCTCTTACTTTACTTCTCCAATAATCAAACACTCTTACCATTTTGTGGTTGCTATGCCCAGGATGGCCTCCAGCAGTTATATCACCCACAAGTCCTTTTCTGTTCACAAACAGCAGGTCCATCTGGTTGGCTGCCCTAGTTGGCTCGCTGACCAGGTGTGTTGGGAAGTTACCTTCTATACATTCCAAGAACCTCCTACACTGTTTGCTCTTTGTTGTTTTGTATTTCCAGCAGACATCTGGTGAGTTGAAGTTCCCCACAAGAACAAGGGCTAGCGATTGTGGGACTTCTCCCAAATGCTTATAGAGTATTTCATCTGCCTCTTCATCCTTGTTGAGTGATCTATAACAGATTCCCACCACAATATCTGCCTTGTTGGCATTTCCCCTGATTGTTACCAATAAACACTCAACACTCTCATCACCATCATTACGCTCTAGACAATCAAAACACTCCCCAAAACACAGGACTACCCCCGCACCTCACCTTCCTTGCGTATCCTTTCTTAACAGCTTGTAGTCTTTGATAGCTGCACTCCAGTTGTGAGATTCGTCCCACCAAGTTTCAGTAATGACAATTACATCATAGTTTTCCTGCTGTGCAGTGACTTCTACCTCCTCCTATTTGTTGCTCGTGCTGCATACATTGGTGTAGAGGTGCTTCAGCTGGGCTGTCGGCCATGTCACCTTCTCAGGGGAACATCCCTTAGTTGCCTTGAGGTATTTTTCTGGTGTTTCCCTCTTGGCTTTTATTACCTCAGGAGCCCCTGGTTCATCTCTGTAAGACTTAAAGTGTGTTGCAGTGTAGCCGGAACATCTTAGAGCTACAGGCTGAGGGTCCTTGCTAGCAAAAAGGCAATGCTTATTTTACGATGTAAGGCAAGGTTTTAAGTAGGAGGCTGGTGAAGGTTGGACAAGCCCTGGCAAATCCACAGTGGTTTCAGTGACTTTACACTGATTCATGTCAGTTGAACTCTGCATTCAACAGTTATAGGTTACTTAATATTCATAAGATAACTTTGTACTTTAGCAAGTTTTCGAAGGATTGTATTTTTATTTTCTAAAATACTCTACTTCAGGACAAGTGAGAATATTGCTGTTTAATTGCCCAAAGAAATTTAAATAGAACTGCAACTTCTCATTGAAAAGAAACCTTTTCATTTTAAAATGGATTTTTCTACTTAGCATTTTACTTTCACTGTCAGAATATATGTTGCACTAACTATGTTTCCTACATAACAGACATTGTAATGCATATAAGCAGCATAGCCCTATTTCTTCTAACCAAACCAGGCAGCAGTGACTTAAGTGTCTTATGTAACTGGTAATGTGATGAAAGAAATCACTGTTGCCACCAAAGGTTTGCTTTCTAGGAAGGTAGTTCCAGAAGTAATTTTACCTCTATTTTGCAGTTTATTATGAGGCTAGTACACTCTGTCTTTAAAGTATTTTTTAATATATTTAGAAATTACAAAACAGGGCAATCTGATAAGGAAGAAAACAGTGTACAAAAGTTAGACTAGGGTGGAGAGAATCCTCAACTCATCCATCAGTGTCTACATTTTGTAGATGTTTTTTAATTGTAGTTTAGTAAGATATGCATATATGGTCAAATCTGAATACTGATGAATGCTTACAGAAATCCACAAATCACTTAATGTCCCTCTTTCTTTATCGTATAATGTAACAGAAAAGGTGTTTATGGCATATGTAGGGACAGTATCGGTTTCAGTTGTAGAATTTTTTAGGAGATCCCAGTAACTACTATCAACACCTCTACTTCATTTCCTTCAATAAATAACATCTGGAAGAGAGAATTAGAATTCTTAAGACACATACTGATTAAAAAAATGGAAAATGTTTGTCTTAAATATATTTTGCTTCTAACTAAAATAATTGCATTGAACTATATCTTACACTGTATTCTTCTAATACAACAAACACAGTAAATCTCCACTTAAAGATTTCAATTTTTCAAAAGGAAATGTTATTGTTTTAGAAGAGGAATAAATACATAACTGTTGTTCTTTGTTTAGTGAAGGAAGTGTAATATCGGCATAAGCAACAGGTCTCACGTAAAAAATTGCAAGTACAATAATTGAGATTGGTTTATAGTCAGCTTTAGAGAGAGAATTTATATTATGCATACAAAAAAGGATGTATATGTGTGGTAAATATCTTCATTCAGATATTATTGTAGTTTAGATGCTGGAAATCACCTATGTTGGAATGATATTGGGAGAACACCTAAGGAATTCAGCTAAGGATTGTGAATTTTTAATACATTTCCGTCTATACTAAAATACTGCAAAATATTTTACAACATAAGCAGCCCAGTTAAGTTTATAGAAGAAATCAGTGGGGTTTTTTTTTTGCTACATGAATACAGCATTTCTAGCAGGTATCTCAGGAGCAAAACCAAATGAAGGATACGTACACCACAGAATTTTCTTAGTGTTTAGCTCATTAATGTTTCATACAGTCATTTTTGCATCCATCTTTCACCACTGTCCTTGGGTGGGCAAGGATTGCTGCACTGGAGGTGGCCGCGGGGGCTCGCAGTGCACCAGATATTGCTGGTTACCCGTTCCTCCCATAATTTTCTGCAGTGAAACAGAGTTTGAGGTGTTTTGTGCTGTTGTCGCTCTCTACTTGCAAACTGCCTACCTGTGGCCTCCTGCCTGGTTGATTCTCCTTGCGGAGAATCTAACTCAGGAGTATGTATAGTCCCGTGAGTGGTATGTCTAAATGACCTAATTTAGCTACAAACTCATGAACATTTATTGCAATGTGCTTCTCTAGAGAAATAAATCTAGCACCTTGAAAATTGCAGTAGTCCACCTTATTCTCAAGAGGCTGAAAATCACCCAAAAGGCTTTTTCAATCTTTTATTCCTGAGACAAGTAATTGAGAAAATGATAACTAACAATCTCCATTAACACATGTCATCTGTGAACATCTCAAATGCCCCACAGTCAGGGTTCAAACTAGGGCAGAGCTCACAGATGAGCTCAAGGGCAGGAGGTCCAGATACAAGCCGTCTACATTCTAATACAGCCTTTTTTTCTTTTCTTTCTCTTTTTTCGTAACTTTTAAGAGCAGACCTAGTTTCAAAAGTGAATTAGGCTGATCTGAATGAAGGACTGTGTGCTGAATGAATATATCTGCACTTCAGTTAATTCCAGTTAATCCTCGTGAGTATTTTTGGGTTTACATATGGAGAAGCCATTGGTTTTGGTAGTGGCTGGCACCTAAAATGTGCTACTGAAAGAGATTGGAAGAAAGAGAGTGGAAGAAAAATACAGGAACCACTTAGTTTATTCTTTAAATAGATTAATTTATTCTTAAAATAGATTAATTTAAAATTATGGTCCAGTACTGTTTCTCACTGTTCACAGTAGCATGCATAGAAGTAATAAAATTAATAGAAAAATAGAATATGCTCTATAAGCAATAGCCTAAATTCATATAAAAATTAATCAGTAAGTATAACTGCAACAAGCATAGCACTTTCCTGGAGCTATAGCTGTGATATAAAACAGCCTATATAATGTATCAGAGAGAAACTCAAAGCAATTATTTCAAACCCAGTTCCTCAAGAGCCTCGTGATAAATGCATGCAGCTTTGAAATCCAGCACAGCTTGTGGTTCAGTAAAAAGCTCTCATACTACCAAAGAAAGAGCTCAATTTAAATCTCTGTTTCTTATGCCCGAAGTAAGTTGCTATTCCCATATAAGTCTATTTTTTTTTCTCTTTTTAATATGATAAACCAAAAAAGCTAAGTGTCTTCCAAGTTTTATGAAAGAACCCAGAACAGTTTAACGTCTTGAAAGAAAATAAAGGCTTAAACATCTGGCTCTTAAACTGTGTTCCAACAGAAAGTGAAAGAGTTTATTTTGCAGTGCTGTAACGAGTGAAGGGTTTTTTAGGGTTTTGGTTTGCTTTTTTTTCTGAAAGGGGGGCAAATTTATCAACTTCTCCACCAGGCCTTTGGCAAACAAAACAGTTAAAAATTAGTGTGTTATTCATATACAATTATTTGTGTATATCTGGGTAAGTTTTAAGTCCTTAATGTGGGATAAAAATAAAGTAAGTAATGGCTACTAGAAGGTTGTCCTGGGGGAAAACACAACAGGAACATGAAGTAGGTGAAAAATATGAACAGTACTGATCAATACATTTCAGTGGTGAAATGTACTTGAGCGATGAGTTCACGGAATTTTTTCTCTACAGCTCTCAATTTTGGTGGTTAGTCTGTTTAATAGTTCTGATTTCAGAAGTTTTCTGTCTGGCTCCAAAGTAGCCAGAAGGCTGTCTTCCTCCAGCAGCCTACCATTGCATTAACAGAATTACATATGTTTTCTTGTTAATTTTTCATGGCTAAGTTTTTTTTCACCAGCTGAGTAGGATTAATGATAGCTTAGACATTAATCTCCAGGGTATCTCTGATACAGGCAAGGTCATCTATTCTGAATGTATGATCACTAATTTCAGGTTTTAATTGAAGACATTATTTTTTTCTATATAGATCAGTATACTGAAATCATAGATTCTAGTTGCAAGATAGAGAATGCACTTTCACCCATTTTACATGATATCATGGAAAGCTGTTTTGATCATGAAGGGTTTTGCTTGGCTCTTTTTTCCCCCTCTCATTATTATTTTTTTATAATCATCATCTTTAGACTATAAATGTGTGTGTTTCTGATAAATCAATAAATAGCAGTTCAATTTCAGGTCCTGCTTCAAGTCACTGAAACTGGAGATACCCTGGTGCACGTAATGAGACTGGTGTATTTTCTAAGTATTTTAGGTCCTCTGCCACACCATTTCTTCTCATTGCTATTTTGCCACGTAGCTCCGTCTTCTCATTTGCACTAAGAGTTTTGAAATACTTTTAGCTACGGCATTAATGAGGTACATCCATGATATCTGGCATTTATTCTGTGTTAAGTCTTGCTTTTTTCTTTTTCCTTATGTCCATTCTTTTCCTCTGTGTTCAGCGCTTCCCGAAAGCCTTGTTTTCTCTTCCATAGTCACTGGTGCGGTGCTGCTGACTTTGCTGATGATACACACTGTGGCAAAAAACCCTACCAAGCCTCATTCAGAGAAATGGTGCCCAGAACAAGTGATTTCCATGACGTGTGACTTCTGAAAATGAAATATTAAGAGTTGCACAAACGCAGAAAGATCAGCCTGTTAAATGTGGAGAGCTGTCCACAATATTGTAGCTTGAACAGAGGGTAAAAAATATTTTGATACTTCTAGTATACCTAACACATTGACTTGTTAGAATTAGTGTAGATCTGACCTACCTTTCAGTAAAATATATTCCTATAGTAATTTTATTTAAAATGTTACTGAAATTAGTTTTAGGTCATGCTGAGTTACTTGTTTCTCACTTAGTCCTGTTTCTGTGTGTGATGTTAGCATGTGACTGTATGACCAAATTGATGATGTTTATGTCTTGAGGTTCAGCTGAATGGAATACTTATAATCTCTTTGGCAAGCAGCCTTTTTTTCTGCTTTTTATTTAAAACTAAGTAACCCTGTTTGTTTAGTATAAGAAGTAAAGATTTAATTTGTGCAATATTTTGTCAAGGTTGTAAGTGTTAAGATGGGAATTGTAATGGTCAAGTTGCTTTTGTTTTAGAGTTGTTTTCACCCTTCTTGGAAAGGCAATCTAAAGGCAATGAAGGGAGGAATGGGAAAATTAATATTTCTTCTCATTCATAAATTGTCTTTTCATATATGAGCCTGCTTCCTTTTCTGCAATTATTAACCTCACCAGGTTCTTCAGTTTTAGCTTCTCTTTTGCAGCCCGACTGAGACAACATACTTCAGAGATTACCAAATATAGTCCACAGTCAAACTCAATCCCCAGTATTCTGCAAAAGCAATTCACAATGTAATTGGGAAAGCGTAGAGTGTATAGGCATGCCCAGCTTCTTCTGTTGTCTAGAAACCATTAAGCATCTCCTCCATCGTTATGTAGGTTATGAGGGGCAGCTGTCTCCTGCTCTGTTGGACGCCATTCGTGTATGGCTCACAAGCTCATGGCAAGCTGTCACTCTGACACTTGGATGAGTAATTTGGTTTCTCCCAGAGTACTTGTTCTGCTTGTTGCTTGTTCCAACATCTTTATTTACTCATGTTGGAAGGAAGGACCAGCATTAATCTGGGCAAGGCCTCCTGATGAAGAGAAAACTATTTACACCACCTGTCTTCAGGGTTTTTTGGGGTACAAACCCCTAGTGATCTTTGAGGTTCAGCAGTCACGTTTCTGTGTTGGTGTGGGTACTGTTGATGCATCCCTTCAACATATAAAACTGAAACTGGACTTACCTGTAATGAGGTGCTGAGAGGGTTGTACATGAAAACAGTCAATCTAGTAGTGTCTTTACCATGAAAAATAGCCATGTGCTGAAGGTTGTGTTTCTCATTTATTTTTATTAAATAGTAAATTATTTACCTTGCTCACCGAATCTCTGGATAAGAGTGGGGAGACCAGTATCGCAGCATCAGTTTCTTGCTTCTGAAATCATCCTTCTAGAATACTGTTCTAGGAATGTTTTTAATACTTCCCTTGGCTTCAGAGGATATAGCTTTCCTTTTACAATTGTAATTCTAGGACAGTAGGAGATGGCACTGTCCACAGGGTGTCGTCTTAAAGATTTTTAAGATATTATCATCTTAAAGTAAGTTCCTTTCCCATCTCTTCCTTCTTGTGGCCATTAATTACTTTTTTTTTGTTTTTCTCTTTTTGGTGGCACATACAACACAAAAATGCACTCAGTGACTGTACTGCTTGTAAATGAAGGCCACAGTATTCACACTAATCCTTGCAGAAGGATTGCAGGGGGTTTTTAACATACAAAACCTGTAATTAAGCAATGCAGCCTATCATCATTCATCAAATATATGTGGTGGTCAGGTGTCCAGTATGGTCTGATACCAGCACAAGCAGGGAGAACAATACAACTTCCAGATCTTTGTAAGATTCTGATGGAGTTTACTTAATGTATCTGGTTCATGTAGGGATAGTGACTTCTGTAGTGCTCATTCAGTACAGACTACAGGTGTTATTCTCCTTCATCTTTCAGTAGAGAGAAGATGAGGCAGCTACACCGTTTTAAAAAGTTAGAGAATTTTTTGGTTTTCTTTATTCCCTCTTTTTTTTTCCCTTATTCTTTCTTGACATGGAAATATTAGTGCCAGACCAAAGGCATTGCCATTGATCCCATGACTTGTAGAGGTGAAGGAGGTTGAGTGCATTTTGAGGTTGGTAATAATCAAGCACTTTTATTACTACTTTTTTTTCCTTGATCAAAGAGTTTGTTTACAGTTGCAGCAGTGGAGTTGCAGGAAGATACGGTATGTATGATGTATCGAGACTTACAAACTTTGTGTCTGTAGACAGAGAATCCACAGAATTAGTGGATTCCCATTAAAATAATATGTATGGGAGAAGAACAAGCAGTGACATCTCTGAAAGCATTGAGATGCCAACCATAAGTGTGTGCTTGCCTTAATTTGATGGCACTGCTTGTCAAACCTTTGGTCTTTATCAGATTCAGAGTATGATTTCTAACTAAACTTCTGTTTCCTCCTCAAGAGCCTGCATTTTAACAAATTTAGTTAACTTTTTTCCTCACTAACATGTTTTCTAAACATGCTTATAGGCTGCTTGTCAGAGCTGCAGCAGGACTTGTGACCCTCTCAGCACTGTGCAGTGGCATGGGAGGCCGTGACAGCTTCTGCAGAGCAGCAGCCACAGACGTGCACACAGGCAAAGCCTCCTGTTCTTATCCAAACTGTTTTGTTCCTTATGTGGGTTTTTTCCTCCCTTGTACTTGAGTCATGTGCTGACTCTTGGGAGGAAACACTGCAAACATTTCTGGCTTTTTGCTGCTTAAATTGAAAAGAGGGTCACCTACAAAGAGCAAAAGACTTGCTGACCTCAAACTGGTATCTTACTTTTTTCCCTTATGGAACTTCTCCATCAGAGAGCCCTAAGGAAGATTTTTCTGTATTGTGAAAACCTGAATTTTGAAAAAAATGAGAAGGACCATTTTCAATTTGTGACCAAAGAAGAAAAGGACTGATTACTGCGTGGAAAAATCTCATAGGAGAATTTGATAACCTTTTTTTTTTTTTTTATAGCTATATTCTAAAATTTAAAACAGTTCCAATATGCAGCAGTTTAACAGTTACAGCAACTAGTGTGGTATAAAAGGAAATTACTGAAAGGAAAAAGATGCAGGGGAAACAGCACTGAAATCTTCTGCAAATCATGAGTTCTGGGGTTCCTTATTTTCCAAATAAGAGAAAATCTGGTATTGTCTTTGAACTGAGAATTTCCTAGCTTTTCACTAAGTGATTCTTATTATTTTATTATACAGTTAAAAATAGTTCACCAGTGCAGTGAATTACTCAGCTACTGTAAATCCATTGTAATCTACAGCCAATGGATTTTGGTTAAAACTAATTTTGGCAGCATGACAGAGGTTGCAACTGACAGTACTTCTGTAGAATAGGAGGTGCTCCAACATAGTTATGTTGATGTCTGAACAAATGTATGATTGTGTTCTGACCATAAAATTTAGATTTTATGATAAGGGAAGTTCCATGCTATGTCCTGTAATTACACAGGTAGCATGCATCGTTAACAGTTCCCTCTATCTGCTCAGTCTTGACCTTTTTAACTAAATCTGTCATTTAAATCAGTCATTTGAAGGTATGTACTTAGTTACAGCATCGAAATAATAGCGTGAAGTGCACCAACATACAAAGGAGGTGGCAAAGCCATATCGTTACCACGTATTCTTCAACTTCTCACTATTTCAAAATTTTACCCTCTCCTGATAACATTTCCAAGTAGGATTTCTGATTGTGCTGATGGAGAGAGCGTGTCTCGTCTGGCACAAGTCTCTTACTGCTTTGTGTGTTAGACTGCAGGGGTTGTTTAAGGACAGCAGTGATCACAGACCCAAATGCACAGACTGCCAGGTGCTGACTGTGGCTCCATGGGCTGTCAGGTCACTAACCATCGCACATTAGAGTGGCTGTGGGGCTTTGGGGCTTTTACAGACAGTTTAGTGATCAGCACTTCCGAAGAAAGTGTTGAGTGGCTGCAAAACTACTGTAAAGCCTCTTCTAATTCCTCCCTTCCTCCCCACCCTCCCCCACCCGGAGCTGTGCTCTCTCTAATTTGATTAATAATGTCCTGGCCTACCTACAAACATGGAGAAGTGTTCCTGATCTGAGATATGTTCTGTAGGTGGAGTGATTACGTGAAGTCAAACTACTATAATTATCCAGTGAAGCTAAATATTATTCACATTTAATCCAATTTGTGGCTCATTTTAGGCCAGAAGTCTGAATCAAAATACTTATCTACTCTATCCAAAAAGGGAATTAGGGTCATTTTCATATTGAGAGGAAGTTTAAAGCCCACTGAGAAAAACAGAAATGTTGCTAACATTAGTTAGTATGTGGTCAGGGCAATAGTGCTTTGCTGTCTTTTTCAACAAAATTCTTAAGATGAATTAATGATGTCTTCTGTTTTAAAGGCTAATTGCAGTCTGTTTTTCTTAACCATCTACTTCCGTCTTAATACCAGCATTTGCCTTAACACTGTAATTCTAAAGCGAAATGTTTGTTTGTGTGTGTGTGGTAGTTGCATGCTGATTTTCTAAGTAGTTGCCTGTCTCATTGTATTTGTGATCAGCATGGATAAGGCCTACTAATACGCATTTTTTCTGGATAGCAAAATGTAACAAAACCAGCCTGTCTTTTCTACACCAACAGCTTCCCTAAATTAACTTGATAAATTTGTCTTTAAGACTTTCTGGGAAACTGCCTTGGGCATTTCTCGAAAAAAAAAAAATAGTAAGGAGGTAGATTTGGAAATTAGTGTTAAAGTAGAACTTGTTGACTCCAGGAGACTTGATGTGATACATCAGTATGTGGCTGTTGACTTTGTCCCT
This sequence comes from Rhinoptilus africanus, assembly GCA_013400135.1. NCBI lineage: Eukaryota > Metazoa > Chordata > Aves > Charadriiformes > Glareolidae > Rhinoptilus > Rhinoptilus africanus. The sequence continues at coordinate 5,229 of VXBO01000246.1, read as the reverse complement.
AGAACTTCGTCTCCTTGCTGTGTCCTGGAGAATCTCCAGAGTATATTGCACAGCAGGATTAGGTGACTTGAGTATGGAAATCTTCCTGTGCTGATAATGAGGATGCACAGTTTTTCTCAACAGACTGTGTTGCCACTTTTCTACTCATCTTACTCAGTTTCCAGAAGCTTCTTCCAGATGGAATTTAATAAAAATTAATTTATAAGAGCCCTCGGTTTTGCTTTTCTTCACATAGATTGAACTCTTGACTGAAAACACGGGCTTTTGTAAAACAATTACGTTACTGAAAACATACTACAAGCAAACAAACAAAACCCTCCAAAAACCTATTTTCACTCATTTGATGACTAATGGTACATTTATAAGTACCATGTCTTATTTTGGCTAATGTCTTGGGAGGATAATCCATTTGTGCTTTGGCAGATAAATAAGCCTTCCCAAATGGCTGTTAAAAAGCCTAATGTGACCTCTCTCTGTAAATACTGAATAGTCAGTAAGCAAAATTAATCATTCAAAAATACATATTAATTAGGTTGTTAGACTATATGAGTCAATTCTACACACACCAGGCAGCAAAGGAAGAAGCTTTTCAAGGTCTTATTTGTATAAAACTTGATTCTATGATTTCTGTATAGGAAAGATGTTGTGTTCTACTGGGTTTTCTTCCTAATGGTAGAAATTGGCAGTATGTTTCAGGAGTCTGGTATTTTGCCTGAAGCCTTGAAAGAGGAGTCAGGAGCGCTTTGCCATCCTTCTTTAAATAAGCTCTTCTTGGAGTCTGATTTGAGCCAGCAGCAATATGGTGTATTTCTAGGAACGAGAGTATTATACCTAATTTATAAAGAAGGTATCACTTTTTTAGGTCACACATGGCATAAAACTTTTTTTAATTCTCCCTCAAGGCATGTTTCAAATAGTTACTCATCACAGTGGTATAATATGTCTGTGGTTTCTCCAGAGAGAAGAATGTTGGGTAGCTATCTTTAACATCTTGGGGCTAAATTCATGCTTGTGTGACCCTATTCTAAATAACAGCTTTTCATCTGAAATTACATTTTGCCCCTTTACTTCAGTCCTGCTGATTCATTACTCTAGGCATAAAGGGATTAAAGAAAGCACCCAAAAGAAGTAGGTGATAGGGTAGCTTTGCATGCCTACAGTAAGTCTGAAGCTCATTTTCAGAGTTTACTTCCAAGAAATGAGGTAATTGTTTAGAAAGACAATCTTCTTGGTTGGACAACACACAAATGCAACCATTTAAGTTAGTTGCAACTTTTGCAGAGGAAAATTCCTACTGGAATCACTCATTATTTTGAAAGGGACCCTCCCAGTCCTCTGATATTTCTAGAAATACCAGTTTGAAATAACTGCCTTTGCTGTTATGTGTTAGTCAGCAGAGGGCACTCTTCTCCTTAAAAATAAGAGAAACTATGTCTTAAAAATACAGATTAAATGCGTTTCTTTGCACTGCCTTTTTTTAAAAAAACTTATGAGTTATAACTATGAAACTTGATATCATAGAATTGAGTACAGGATTATTCTTCAAGTCCAGAGGAAGGCCACGAAGATGATCCAAGGGCTGGAGCACCTCTCCTGTGAAGACAGGCTGAGAGAGCTGGGGTTGTTCAGCCTGGAGAAGAGCAGGCTCCAGGGAGACCTTATAGCGGACTTCCAATGCCTGAAGGGGACCTCCAGGAAAGATGGGGAGGGACTCTTGATCAAGGAGTGTAGTGATAGGATGAAGGGTAACAGTTTTAAACTGAAAGAGGGAAGATTTAGATTAGATATTAGGAAGAAATTCTTTACTATGAGGGTGATGAGACACTGGCACAGCTTGCCCAGGGAAGATGCGGATGCCGCTTCCCTGGAGGGGAAGTGTTCAAGGCCAGGCTGGATGGGGCTTTGAGCAACCTGATCCTTCTGGGAGGTGTCCCTGCCCCTGGCAGGGGATTGGAACTAGATGATCTTTAGGGTCCCTTCCAGCTCTCATCATCCTATGATTCTATGATGATTCTACGTAATACTTCCCCTTATGAATTGAAATGGAGATGTGATTACATGATTCCCTTAAAAAAACCTGCTGTTCCCCTGTGCCCATCCTGTGTTTACCATAGGTTCTTCTCTAGATTGTAAATGCAGTGAAACTTCTGCAGTTGCTTTGTGTAGGAAAGGATGGCTTAATTTCTGAATTGCCTCAATCAGGTGGCCGTAACCTCTACTCTGTGAAGAGGTGTGCACTGTTTTCAGCACTAGCTGTTTGAATCCATGAAGCCGAGCAAAGCCTCTGATCCTAAAATTCCTCTGATCCTAAAAAATTATCAAATTCCTTTGATCCTAAAAAATGGCTGTCGTGCAAGACTCATTCAGGCTTTGTACAAGAGTGAGGTCCAGCAGGAGTTCTGTGCATCTGCACACTTAAGTGAGAATTCACATAGTGAAATGTCTTTTTATATTTTTTAATCCACTTACTATTGTATTGCAATGGTTAACTGAGGTAGTGGTTTCTTGCAGAATTGTGAAGTACAGCCAGTTATTTTGGTCGAAAATGTAATGCAAATTTCAGCATGTTAATGTTTGTGTAGCATTCTTTTAAAGAAAATTCAACTGTACCACTATACAAAAATATTACTGTGGAAAAATTTGCAATTATTTGCAATGCTGTTATTGAGCACCATTCTTCAAAAACAGATGCTACAACATGAAGCCTGCTATAAAGCTCTTAAAACCTTTGATGCATGTAAAATAGGAGAAGGAATAGTTAAAGTTTCGGTGATTTATCCTAGCTTCTTGAGTAATCACCATAGAGAGACTGGCAGTTGAATTTTTTGGTGGTGTTTTTTTTTTTCTAATCCCTTCTGATTTCCAGATATATTGTAAAAAATTTTTTTTCTGTGGACAAAGCAAGTGGAAGATGCTTGTCATGAAAGATCATGAGGGGGCACTTTTGCTTTGTTACCACGTGGTCCAATACTTTAAATACTCTTTGCTGATGATGACCTTGTCAGACACATGTTACTGAACCATATGCATGATGAGGAACCGTGGTGAAATGGAAAGTGTGTCCCTGACTCGGGCTGGCATGGTGCTCTGCTCACTGCTGTTAAAAACTGCTGTAAGTCTGTCCCAGTTTATACCAGCTGAATATAGAGAGTTCTTTGAGTTTACCAGGTGCAAGTACACCCCCTCCCACCTCTGTATTTACTGCATGTAAGCTTGATGCAGTAGATTCAGTGACACTTAACATGGAGCTTCAATTGGAGTAACACTAAGAAGCATTCCAGTAGTTTATGGTTTTGCTGTGTGTATATGAACTGGTTAGCATAAAGATATAAAACTGGTTAGCTCAAGAAACAATAGTGTATTTTCTTATGTGTGTGTATATTAATTATTTGTACAATATTTGTACAATAATTATTGCACAATATTTGTTTGAAGATCTCAGATTAAAAGTGATCCTCAGGAAAAATAAGAAATAAAAGCCTAGGACATGGATACTTTTCAGAAAGCATGATTGTGTATACGTGCTTGAACGTGTTCTTGAAAACATTTGTTGATAATAAGATTATGTGGATACAGCTGTCATTTCGATAATTCATGTTAGCTACAAAAGCTGCTGTGAGGGGTATCTTGTTGCCAATTTCTGCTTACACTGGTTCAAATCTGCAATGTTTTTGTTAGTTTGTGTTATTGCATAATTAAATTAAAATTGAAAATAGCTTGGGCTTGTTGATTATTAATTGCGAGGTCATCATGAGGATGTAAATTGTTGCTAGTGACTATGTCCAAGATGAAAAGTTTGGATTTAGTTTTATGTTCAGATTAGCAATGTTAGAATTCAATTGCTACAATTAGTTTTGAACTATTTCAAAAGTTAAGTAGATACCTTCCACTACTTCCTTCGGAATCTTAAGGATTTATCTGAACGAAGGTGTGAATCCCAGAATTTTGATACCTGCTTCAAAACCTTTGAAAATTTGGCAGTATAAGTGACATTTAGAAGACAACTCAAAACGTGATGTTCTGGGACTATTTAATTAGTAAAGTAATTTTGTAATCCAGTGCTCTGGATCTCTCTTTGCTTACGTGGCCTGTATTTCACTTGTTGCTCTGCTTTCTTCAAAGCAAAATTAGGCAAAGCCTGTAAATCAAACCAAACTTGCTGAATTAATGTAATATAGCCCTGATCAAGCAATTAAATGTATATAAATGAATTCTGTATTTAAAGAAGTGAATGCTGTTGTTCACAATTGGAATATAATTGCATATATATCTAAAAAAAAAAAAAGTGAATGTAATCGAGTGGATGGATGTTTAGGTGGATGTTTAGGCAGATTATTTTAGGCAGTTTCAGGGCAGAAAATCTAGCGTCCCAGCAAGACAAAACCAATTATTTGGAGGTGAATTGCTAAAGCAGTTGGAAAAGACATGGTGGTTGGCTGATCCATAAAGAGGTTTCTGAAAGTCAGCGGTAGAATTTGCACAACTCTGCAAAATAAAAGTGTTGTCCAGAGAGTAAAGTGGTTTCTGAGTGGGATCCTCAACAGCAAAACTGACAGATTTTTACAGCATGTGTCAGGACAGTATTCACTAGCTCCTAATGACAGGACAGTATTCACTAGCAATTTCAGGACCAGTGTGTAAAAATTTCAGCTAAGGCACTACATTTATTACCAGCAGGAGATGTGGAAGTGCCTACTTCATATTCCGTTGCAAATGTAACATGCCACACATTTAAGAATAAATACTAAGTATGATGGGGTTTAGAATAAGTCTTTATAACCCATTGTTCAATTTTTGGACATTGATGTGATCTTCCAGCTCAGCTTTCCTAGCCATGGCAATATATGAAGAGTGTAACAGCCTGTGCAGTCATTAAAAGGCAAAGTTGTAATGCTTAAAAAGATCTGACCTCATAAAAATGTTACGTAAGAAAGAAAGTAGCCAAAAGTCCCACAGAAATCTCGAGGATCTGCTTGAAGAGCTGGAGTTATGAAACTTTTAAAAAAGAGGATAA
>VXBO01000244.1:2353-16673 GCA_013400135.1 Rhinoptilus africanus | reverse complement strand
GGCGGCGGCGGCGTTAGCGCCCAGCCCGGGGCGGGGAGATGGCGGCGGCCGCCGAGCTGCAGGGGAAGTACCAGAAGCTGGCACAGGAGTACTCCAAGGTATCGGCCGCCGGAGCCCGTCCCCGCTGCTCGGCCAGCGGCGGTGGCGGCCGCCGCCCCCTCTGCCGGTGCCGCGGGCTGCCGGCCGTTACGCGCCCAACGGCCGCCCCTCTGTGAGGGGAGGGGACGGGACCTTCCCCGCTTCCTTCGCTGAGCCTGCCCTGCCCGGGGAGGCCGGCTGCTCCGCCCCGGTGTCGCCCCCGCGGGGTGGGGCCCTGGGCTCTCCCGCCCGGCCTGGGGCTGGCCCTGAAAGGCTGGTTTTGGAGGCCTAGAGGTTGCCTCTTGTGGGGGGTGGGGTGGAGGTGAGCTTGGGCTGTCAGAGGAGGTGCGAGTTTGCAGGTGCCGGGGGAACATGGTGTTGGCGAGAGCTGGCTGGGCAAGCCTGTGCGAGGGGCAAGGTGGCCTTGTCTGCAAAGCATCCAGTAGGACAAATAATGGGTTTGGCCATGCCAGGGAAGCAAAGTTAGCAGTGCTTTCCCTTGCTTCTCCACTTCCCACTCAGGCGTGAGGCTTAGTTGTCTTTTTCGGGTGTGAACACCTGTTGAGGTCTTGGTCTTGTGTCTCACCCATAGACTCTGAGTTTGCTTTGACTGGTGCACGTGGGAGGTTCAGTGGTGTTGCAGGGTCTTGGAAGAGAGGATGCTTGATTCCACACCTGCCTCATACCTGTTCCCATTTTTCTGCAACTGATTTTGCTTCCTGTTTGTGGTGCTGCTTAATGGAATATGTGCAAAGACTTCTTGCCCATAGTGGAGAATGCCTTTCCTTTCCAAAGTGCTTCAGATGGTCCTGTAAATAGTGGAGCCTTGCTTAATACAGAACTCTTCATTCTTGTTTCCTCACTAAAAGGAAGAGGACACCATTGGTCTTGAACAGTACAGTTCTTCAACTCTCTTAGGAAAGCAAGCCAGCACTTTGGTTTTGTGTAGCCCAGCATCAGAGTGTTTGGCACAAGGCACTTGGCCAAGGCTGTATTTGACACCTTTCTCTAGATTACAGAATGATGTGTCTTTAAATACTGTTCTCTTTGGAACTGCCATTAAAAATACTGTACAGAATTTAAATTATTAATACACACACATATATATATGTAAATGCTTCCACAAGATCATTTTAAGAAAACTAAATTCACTTGGAGGTTTTGTAGGTCTCAGAATTCACATTTCTTGTTGCTTTTTACAATGGCTCTGCTGTACCTTGGAGATTAAAAATGGCTCAGGATAAGGTAATTGAGGGACTTTGCTGCTTGATTCTTGAATGAAACTTCACAATGCAGATCTTTTGCCTATAGCTTCTGAAAGTTCCAGATTCTGGATCCTCTTTCTTCTAGTATAATGATGTCCAAAAGCTTTCTTTGAACTCTTTCTTGCAACTTTCAGTCTGTGATGTTTCATTGGTTCTTCGTGGGAACTGCTTTTTTTGGTCTTGTCCCAGTTCTTGTGCAACAACTCCAGGGCATTGTGGGATCCTCTTTGTAGATAACCCTCCTTTTTGTGTGAATGAGATCAGTTGTTGGCTGGGTTCTTTTGTGCGGGGAGAGGGGGAGCACAGAGAGTAGCTCTGGGAAGCTCTTTGCCTGTTCACTTATCTGTGTTGTTTAAGACAAGGAGAGAGGTAGACAAGACCTTTATAGACTCAAGGAATGCCAAGGGAAGTACCTGCCAGAGGATTGCTTTCCCTCTCAGTTCACAGAGCCGTCCAGAAGAAGGACGTGTGTTTTCAGAGTCTGTTCTTCCCCTCAAGTTGCAGCTTCTGGCTTTCTCACACAGCCCTGATGGTCATCAAAAGGCTCTTTCAACTAGTGACGGCCTTTGGTAGATCACACTTCAGCTCAGGTATCTCAATGCAGCATGATTGAGCTAGTTCATTCTGTGTTTCATCACTGCACCTAACAATGTTCCTACATCAATAGCTGTGGCAGAAAAAAGGCGCAGAAAACTACCACACTGCTTTTTCTTGCTAGGGAAACTCTGTGCTTGTGGTGCTCTTTCAAGTTTCTTCTCTTACCTTTGTGATGCCTGAACTGTGATGCAGTGGGACTACTGCAGGGCAAAAACCTGTGTTTAGCAATGTCAACTGACTTGTGACCCTTCAAATGTATTCAGTCATCATACTGAAAAGTTTAGCCATTGCTGTTTTACGTTGAATCTCGCCTTTTATGCATCTGCCAGAGGTATTCCCAAACACTATACAAACCCTTTTAATTTATATCTGCAACAGCTGGATTCAAACATGTCAAGTGAATACAAACTGCTATTGAAGAAACCAGGATTCAAGCAATTATCAAGGAATGGGAAGATGGAACTGTCCGTATCCTCATTGCTGCAGGGTAGAGGTACTCTGTGAAGTGACTGGGAAATAGATTTCTTGAGTATCGCTTTTCACTGCAGCAATTTTTAGCTCAGATTTGTGAACTATAGAAGTCAGTCTTAGAGGGCTTTTTCTTCTATGCTTTTTATGCGTTTTCCTGAAGCGTTTGTCAAGCTGTTCTCTCTGAATCGTCTGCTATTGCCACTAAAAAGTATTTTTACATTATAGTTAGGCTCTTCTTGAATTGTTACAGATCTTGACTTTATTGTGAGCTCTGCTTATGTTCCAGAACCAGTCATGAACAGTTTTGGGTAAAAGAGGGGAGAAACAAAAATAGCACTGAATACAAGCAAGAACTTGATTAATCAAGGAAGAAGTTGCACCTTTTCTATATTTGCTCACTGTTCTTCAAATCTTAACTATATTTAAGTAACTAATCTTCCAGTGTATTTATTAAGAGTTATGTTCTATTTGACCAAAGTGCTCAGATGGTAGAAGTTTCTTGCCAGTTCAGGCTATGAATTGGATATTCTTTCAAGCTGATATCTACCTGATACCACTGTTACCTACACGAACAGAATACTTTAAAAAGCGTGCATATTTGGTGCTCTCACAAAACGATACGATGTTTTATGTGCATTTTAACAAATGGCTTGTATTTATTACTTTTCTTGCATAGTTATTGGTTTCTCTTATTTTTCAGCTTCGAGCTCAGAACCAAGTACTGAAAAAAGGGGTTGTAGATGAGCAAGCAAACTCTGCTTCTCTGAAGGTAATCTTTAAAACCTGCTCATGTCAGCTGTATTAAGCTGTAACAAAATAGGTAAAAGGAAAGGGTAAATGGGAATACTTTTTACTTAAAGTATTGTGATTAAAAGAAGGAACTTGATTTAGTAAAAGAATTTCTGTTCTGCAGCTTATCTTCATTGTTATCTATAGGTGATGGCTTTGTAAAAGTGTGAGGTTGCTTCTTGATGGTTAATTTACAGAATGAAGTACCTACTTGATTTCTGGGCAGCTCAAGGAAGTGAAATCTGTTTTTTTTTAGTTTAAAATCAATATTTTTTTCCTCTTCGGTGTTCAAATAGTGAAGAAAGCAATTTTTTTAATGTGATACTACTCATTAAAAACACATGTGAAAGTTTTTGAAAATAATTTTTTGGTCATTCAGGAACAAGTGAAGATGAAGGATCAGTCACTGAGAAAACTGCAACAAGAAATGGACAGCTTGACCTTTCGAAACCAGCAACTTGCCAAGCGGGTGGAGTTACTTCAAGATGAACTTGCATTAAGTGAAGCTAGGGGCAAGAAGAACAAGGTATGTGCTAAAAGCAAAAAAACTTGCTTAGCAGATGTCTGCTCCTCACTGGTCAGTGTCTAATCCTGATTTCTATCAGTAGTTCCTTTGTGTTAAGGGTTGAGCTGAATGTTTTTGTCACAACTTGTGTTATGAACTGCTGTTAGTGAATATACCCACAAAACAGGTATTGATACATATATGCTAAGTAGTTCTGTATTTTTCTTTCAACTGCATCAGCTAACTGTTACTGAATTGATGTCTCCCTTTCCAGATATTTATTAAATGTTCAAACAGCTGTGAAGGATCTTGGAGCTCCGTGATTAATCTGCTGCTATGCAGAAAACTGGTCGCCCCTCATTTCCTACCCCCACCTCCTTGCTTTGTAATTTTGGTGCTGGTGTTTAACTCTTCAGCCTAGGATTGTAGCTTTTCTAGTAGTCCCTTATGTGAATCTTGTCAAATGCTTTGAAATCTAAGTTTTTAGCTAGTGTATCCTGTGCTACTTCAAAATGACAAATAATTTCAGTGTGATCTTTCTGTGCCAAAATGCTTGCTGATTAAACCTGGTTATACCACCGTCTGTGTAAGATCGTCTTCTGTAGGTAGCATGAGAATTCCAGGGGCAGTGTTTCTGGGCTTAAATAATTCTCAAGCATCCTTTGCTACCTTCCTTTTATGAGGAAACCCCTCTTAATTACTGTCATCTTTTCTTTTTGGTTGGCTCCCAAAATGCTGTAGCTATCAAGACTGACGTTAAAGAAACCATTCAACTGATTAGTAATATAATCATCTTCCTTACTTTTTCCCTAAACTCTTGCGTGTTTTATTGCTATCCAGTTCCTTGACAAGTGTAGTATCCCTGACTTATGTTATTCATGCACTATAGTAGATTGTTCTTCAAAATGCAGTTTGACCCTTTTGTTCCTTTATTTCATGTTATGTAAATTATTGCTTCACTGGACAGTTTTCCAAATTTTGGAGGACCTCAGCCTGGCTTGAGTAGCTTTGCAAACCATTGCCACTGGCTTTCTCATTCAGCTGTCAGAATGCATACTTCTGTATTTTTTTTTTGTTTGTACTACTTTTTAAATGTGTTCCCTTTAGTTTTACCGGTAGTGCCTCACTGACTACGTGCATTTTATTGAACATACCCCTACTAAATTCCATGTCACCCTTACTTCAGAGACTTGCCATTGGGAGACCAAGTAAATCACATCTAAAACTATTTAGATTAAGATTCGGATAGATGATCTGTGTCAGACTGCAATCCTTTTAGAAGGAGGGGAACATATGCCCATATCTCTGGTGTTGTAGTTCATAGTCTGACATCAAATGCAGAGGTGGCTTAACTGTCCCAAGCACTTGAAGTTTGGTGTTAAGTTTAAATGTAAACAGTCTCCTTTTTGGTGATGGTACTGCCTTTGTTCAGCAGTGTGGTAGAGCAGAGAAGCAGTGTGGGATTCGCTGGTGGTCTCTTGAGTCTTGTGGATGAAATGGGTGAAAAATGATGAAGCAATTGGCAGAGAGGTGTCTGTGTTCTCAGGGTAGTCGGTGGACAGTGAGGACCCTGCGTTTTTCAGTGCTACCTTGTGCTATAGCCTGCTGTGGGATAGTGCACTTTCAGTGATATTCCTGGGCCCTGCTGAGACCAGAACAGCTTACATCTGGACACTTGGTGGGAGCAGATGTGCCTTACACACAGCTACCAAACCAAATAAGCCTGTGTGCGTAAAGTTTCGTATTCTTGACTGTGGAATCGTGCAAGATTCAAATGATGTCAGATGGGCACCTGCCCACACAAGCAATTTCATGGTTATGTGGATGTGACACCTGAGTAGAGGCTTTCCTGTGTCCTTACAGAGTTAACATTCTACCACTATACAGTAAGAATGGCGTGAAGGAAAAAGTTCTGCTTTTAGGCTCATGCTGTGTATAACATTCATACCTTTTGATATATATTAACCAATTTCAGTAAGAACACACTCGTGTGCCTCTATGGGGAATTAGCAATGGGAAGTGTTTTCATATACTTGAGGATGGGCTTTGGGAGAGACCCCCAGAGACTTGAAGATAGTAAATGCTTATTTTTTTTCCTAAAAGAAAAGTGCAGAATCCTCATCTCAGTTGAGTCAAGAGCAGAAAAGTGTCTTCAATGAAGATCTTCAAAAGAAGATAGAAGAGAATGAACGACTACATATACTCGTGAGTGAAACGTTTTTAACCTTTCTTTTTAGTTCAGAAAACTTGTCACAAACAAAGATGGAGAAAATAAAATGCCATCTGAAAGCGAGTGGGTTTAAAAGGTTAGTTGTATGCAAAAGGGCAGATTAGATCGGATGGCTTGTTTATAAAGATGTTCACTGGGCAAATGAGAAAGTATTTTGATTTCGGGTTCTTAAGACAGTGTGTGGAATAACTCGCATAATACATGTTTTCTCATTTAGTTTTTTAAGTTTTGGTGACATTTAGCTACTCTACTGAAAAGAGCCATATAGTTGGAACTGGGTGGAAACTTCTTTTTAGTTCACTAACTGTTCCAGAAGTGCCTTAAAGCTTAAAATACTTGCTGCAAATAGCCATAATTAAGTCAGGAATTATGTACTGAAATGGAACGCATTTCACTTTGGTTAGAAAACTTAAAAAACCCCTTATGGCTGAAGTTTAATTTTTCAGATGTCTACTATTAATTGGCAATTTACTTAAGAAATGGTTGGTACTACAAAGCTTTAGCACAGAGTAGTTTGTTCCTGAATCTTTTCTCTGTAAGTATCATCATAAAATCTCTATTTATCTGAGAACTAGTACTTGTTATTAACTCGGACTGCACGATTAAGTTGGTGTAACTCATAGGACTAGATTCCATAGTAAAATGAAGCTTTCATGGGAGCTCTGCTTTTCTTTTTCTAGTTCTTTGAAGCAGATGAGCAGCACAAACGTTTAGAAGCGGAGCTGAGAACTAGACTTGAGGTTTTGGAAACTGATGCTGCCCAACATCAAGCTGTGGTGGACAGTTTAACGAGGAAATACACGGATACCATAGAAAAACTGCAGAATGACAAAGCCAAATTAGAAGTAAGGAGTTTTTTCTCATACTTGCAAGTTTGAAAAATTTTGAAATGAAATGTCTTGCTGTGTCAGCACTTACATTGTGAGATTATCTTCTTGCATAAAGATCAAGTCTCAGACACTAGAAAGAGAAGCTAAGGACTGTAGGCTTCGAACCGAAGAATGGTAAGTGTTTTTATTTATTACAATGAAAAATTGATTTAAAGAAATAACTGCTATGAAATATTAACTGGATTATTTTTAGAGAATAATACCTTTAAAAATAATTAAAAGAAAAAATATTTTGATAAAACTCAAAATACTGGGCAGTAGCACATTAACATCAAGGCTCTACAAGTCACACCCCTTTTCTTTCTGCTTACTGTGTAACTAGATAATTCCACAGATTCAATTTTTAGTAAGAGCAGTTTTGTCACCAAGCTACTTCAAGTAGCTGTGAACTTGGTGAAACCTTGAAGAGTTTATTTGTAATGGAATGCTATAAAAAGTGAAGAAACCACTAAACTTGCATGAAAGAAAGATATGTCAGCTTTTTACAAACTACTGCTAAAAGCAAAGCTTGGGTAAGGTATGCTGAGACAACCGATTGAAAAGAGTTTCCAAAATCCCCCTCCACCCCAAAAGCTGCTTCAACAATTGCTTTTGCTTCAGGTGTAACACGCTTAGATAGAATATCTGAAAGTTTTTGTTGAAGGGTTGTATTGTTAGTTTTGGAATACCTTCATTGTCTTGAAGACAAGTTGTAGAAGATGAGAAGTTCAGAACTGTGGGCCAAATAAATTAAGGTACACTTCTCCAAAGTTTGTTATTAAGGTGCATTTTTTAAGGATATATGTGCACTGTAGATCTTTAATGGATAAAATGCATAGTGAATGACCAGATAGAGAGTTCCTTTTTTCAAATGGTAACCTTGAAGCATGTATTTTACCTGTTTTGGTAGATGTGAAGATACTGGAATTCCAGTAGCTGTCCTCTAACACAGGTCAGGGTTTCACTAAGAATGACTTGCAAAAGACAATGAAAGCGGTATTTTGCTGCTGTTTGCTTTTTTTGTGGTGTTTGAAAAACAATCTTAATCTGCTACTGTTCAGTTCAGAGCATGTCTGTCATGTTCTATGATGACTGGGTAATTAATGTCATTGTAAGGAATTGTCCCTACCATTTGAGAAGGGAGGCTTTTTAAAAATAATAAAGCTTGGCACTTCTTTATTTTAAACACTGAAATCTGTATCCAATGAACGTGTGACAGAAGATTTCTTTGAGAGTGCTGCTCTTCTGTTTTCTCCACTTTCAGGGGCAGGCATCCATTTGCCTCTGACACCCACAATTTATTCAGTAAAGCCAAGGGATATGAGACTGGACAGCCTGCATGCCTTGAAAATTAAAGGGCAGAATGTAAACCAAGACATATCAAACTACTTGTTTACCATTCCTTTATAGTACAAAAAGGAAACATTTGTAGTTTGTCCTTGAGTTTATTTTCTGTCATGCCCAGTTCTACTGCAGTTCATGCTGTACAGTTTCTATGCGATTTTGGAGATGCTCTTAACGAAAAATCTTTGTTAAGGTGCATGAGCTACTTGTTGGCCCCTTTCGTCATATCTTGCTTGTCTATTTTATTATTCTTTTTCTGTGTTAGTTCTGATAAATTTCCATGTATCAAATGTTCTTGTAAAAAAGGAAAAAAACTGTCACTTTGACACCTTCCCCCCACCCTCCACTATATGTGCAGGAGTTCTAGATGTCAAACAGGAAGCAAAACAGTGAAGAATTTGGGGGCCTAAGTTGGGTAAGGTGTGGAATTTAGTCTGAATCAATATACAGTAATCTTTGTTGACGTGTGTATATAATGCCGGAATATGTTACAGTTCATCTCAAGAATCTATACTAATGATATTAGTAATCTTAATAATTTAGGTTCACATCTATATACACAATTAAATTCAAGCGAAGCAGATCAAGGGAAAAATCACTTGAGAATGCATCAGAAACATAATTGCCAAGTCTTGTGGGAATGGGCCCTATAATGTAGTGTTTAAATATGGGGCTTTGAAAAAGCTTGTGAGGTATTTCTAACAGTGATGTGTCAAAGTTAACTGAATTATCGACAACTCACTCGTTGCATAGTGGAATATGGCATCGGGTAGGTAGTAGCTGATTCAAAGCCCCTTTTACATTCCCATTCAGATTACAGTAGAAAAGAATACCTTCATACAGTTTATGTGATAATTGCATAACTGGGAAATAATGTAGAGATTAACTCTCAAGTAAGCTGAGCTTCTCAAGAGTAGAATTTAGGATTTACAACAATTTATTGTATCTTTCACTGTATTTGTTGGCATTTAAAATACGATGTCATATTAAATATAAAGGAGGAAAATTATTCCTACTGTCTTACTTTTGTCTGACTTCTGGAAAAAGACAGATACACTCAAGGGACACTTATGGTGAGGTATGGTGTTGATGATATAGATTAATTTTTAAAGGTTTACAGTGTGTGTGTGTGGTTTTCCGTTTGTCTTTCTGTTATTTAGCCAGCAACAGTTAAAGAATCTTCAATCAGCTTTGGGCAGTAGACTGGAAGAATCTCTATGCATAATCAATGAAAAAGTACCTTTTAATGACACAAGTACGTATTGCTTTGGTTTCGGTTTCCTGTTTAATTTTGGTTATCCATCTTGAGGAAGTACTCCTTCAAATGCATTAGTTGTAAGAAATCTTGGGACATCTGAACAGACACTTGGAGGTAATTGTAATAAGTAGTCATAATATTCACTATAATTTTCTTTAGTTGTCTTAAGATACCAAATTTTTTTACTTGTATACCTCATGAAAATTAAAACTTTTGAAGGCTTTTGAGTGATTTGCCACTTGTCTTCCTTAGTGTTGACAAAATATTGTTAAAAGATGAAGGAACACTGTCAATTTACTGGTTTCTCCACAAAGAGAATTTTTTCTTTAGTTACTGATCTCAGAATATTATTTTTAACAGGGTATATTCAAGAGTTACAGTAAGTTAAGATAGGGATAAACTAGTGGCTGCAGAGATGTTGACTTAATGAGGCATTGCATCAATAACGGTCTACATGTAGTGGGAAGCCCGTTGGCATGTCACGTGTCTGATCAGAGAACGCTCAGACTAGTTCTTATCTCTGATTTGTCTTGGGCTCATTCATCTTTTTGGGGAAAAAGCCCTTTGAATTTGGTGACTTTTACCTGAAGCAACCTTTTTTTTTCTGCTTCCTTTACAACTGCTACTAGATAAATTGAAGTACGGCAGCTACTGTGAAGCTAGAAGCGCTCAGCCTCTGTATTGTTTCGTTACAAGAACCGGTTAGCATGTCCCAGATCAGTGCTGTGTACTGTGTGCTCTTGTAAATAGCTTGGCCACGAGGTTGTCCTTGGGCACACAGCAGTCTCTACTCTTCTGGCAGTGAGACTAGGAGTACCTAGTAGTGAGAAAGCTGAAAGTAGCGGAGAAGGAACAATGAAGTGAAAACAGGCTTTTGAATTTCTGGTAGACTTTATTGGTAGCTTTAGCGTTTTTTGTTCTGTTTAAAACTTGATGACAATGTTTTGAATAGCCTTGGGTTCTGTAAAAGCTGATCTGGCAGGGTACTGCAGGGATGAGCCTTCCAAGTTCTCCACTGGGATGGCAATCCAGTGAGTCTTGGCTTAGAAACACCAGACCATCTTCTCTTTAGGAAACGCTGACTTTCATACAGCATGTTATGCTTAGGTGTTGGTGCCTCGAGCTTACACCCTTTTCACTTTTTTCCTCTCACAAAGATCACTCCTGGCATCTGCAGCTTATTTCTGCTTCTCTGGCTTCTTTAGCTGACTTTTTTTTACAGGTGGTTGTCATTGTAGCAAGAACTTTGATACAAATAATTTATTTATCTGCTCACTCAGCTGCCATAGCATAATGTTTTTGCTTGTGTAGAAAACACGGCAAATAGTGGACAGATCTTTAGTGATAAAAGAATGAGAGAAAGTCAGGAAATACTTGTCTGCTGTGGTTTCCAACTGTCTTGCTATAGGCTCTGTAGTTGGTTTTAAGTATAACTAGCAGCTGGCTTCAGTTTCAGTAACAATCCAATGACTTACTGAATGCTAAGCATGATTTCAAGACTAGAAAGTTAACAAACAAGTTTTTCAGACGCATTTCCTTCTAAATAGGATTCAGTAATTTTGGACAGTGTTTTTTGTTGTGAATACAACTACCTCTTCCCATGTGTTTTGATAAATGTGAATGATAGAAAAAGGGTAAGAAGCTGTAAATTCTTTTGTGTGCAAATTGTAAAATAAGATAGTTATTATTTCATTTTAATTGAGGATGGATGTGATCTCTTTTAAATCTTTAAGACTTTGCAAGCTGTTCTCTGGGTACAAATATCCCCCGACTTCTTTAAAAATTCTGCCTGCTTGTAATTGAATAATCATTCCAGTTGCTGTATAACTGGAACAAAATGCTGAAACATGAGGAGAGTACATCTTATTCTAAATTATCCACAAATCAGTGCTTACAGGAGCTTTTTTAAAACATGCAAACCATTGAAAAAAAATCCGTTCTTCTTATTTGAAAGTCCCCGGAGTGTAATTGAAATTTGAATATCATCTTGAATTCTTTAAGGCTTTTTTTAAAAAAGGTTTTTCACTCTTGTTAGTTAGCCATAAATACTGTTCTTTTAGGCAAGAGGATTCTGCTCTTGCCTATCAAATTCAGGGTGTTCAGATGGTTAAATTTGATTTACAGTCTGAGGCAAGTAGGGAAGTGCTTTCTCTCCACCTAGTCACAGTTCTGAAGTGAACATGTTTAGGCCTACTCTATTGAAGCCAATGTTTTTAGTTAACTTTACTTACATGAACCGCAATATTACTGCAATGAAATCTTATATTTTTTAAAAAATGAATCACTATTTACTGTTAGGTGTCTCTTAAAAAAACCTGCTTTAATAAGTGCATATAACTCAGTTTTTGTCCTGTAGGATCTAATCGATACAATGCTCTGAATGTACCGCTACACAACAGAAGATGCCAGGTAGGCACTTTTTGTATGTAAAGATGCAGCTTTCTACACAGATACCGAATAAAAACCAGTCATTTTAGTGACCCAAGGTGGCAGCAGATAGCC
The DNA here is from genome assembly GCA_013400135.1 of Rhinoptilus africanus. Taxonomy (NCBI): domain Eukaryota; kingdom Metazoa; phylum Chordata; class Aves; order Charadriiformes; family Glareolidae; genus Rhinoptilus; species Rhinoptilus africanus. The sequence continues at coordinate 4,765 of VXBO01000244.1, read as the reverse complement.
CATCTTACTATTATCATGATATTCCAAGGAAATTTCTGTCCGCTGAGCCTCTGTGCTTTTCAGAGGTAGTCTATACTGATCTTGTGGCAAGGAGGCAAGTTGTCTGCTCACCTCGCTTCACTAGACCAAATTCATTGACTACTGGCTGATGATCACTGGGTATTAACTGAGGCATGCCTTTCTAAAAAAATGGCAAAAAAGTTTAATGTTTATCTCCTATTACAGTTATAAGAAATACTCTTTTACTATGCCAACCTGCAGTAAGTTAGAACTTGAACATTTAATTCTTAAAGCTGATTTAAACTACGTTAGTTTAGAGGTCTTAAGCTTTTTTTTGGTGGAAAAAAAGTAGTTTTGGTATCTTAAATTCCGTTGCCCTCAAACTGAGCTTCTTCAGTCACATCACTTGAGCCCCAAGGAGTGTTTGCATTTGTAAACTACACATTGGTTTGTATGGTAGAATACTGTATTAGTTAATAGTACTTTTCACTAGTCATAGTCCTCTTACAGAATGTATTCTTGTGAACTCTGCATGGCTCACTTAAATTTTATGGGGTGCTTCTTGCCAAAACACCTTACTTGCAGCCAGTCACCCTTATTTATTTAAATATTATTTTAAAAAAGCAACCGTTTCTGTTCATTACTGTAATTTCATCAATTTCCTTGGGAACAAAGTTTACTAAGCGTTCAAAGATGAGCATTAGTTTTTTGTGAATATCTAAATATATTAAGGCTTTTTACAGTAGTAAATCAGATACCCTGATGCAATCAGTATTTTCTGGTTTCTGGTCTCTGAGAATGGGCTCCTCAGCACTCAGTGTTTTTTTCTCTTTGCTTGTATAGTATGTCTTGAATCTTCAAGTTGGTGGATTCAGATGCCACTGTAGAAAGATTTCAAATAGCTGTTTTCTCCTTTCTTCAGAAGTGCCTATAAACCTTGTTCCTAACATGTCTGCTGTGAGAACAGGTGATGTGCTGTCCAGTTTTATGCTGTAAATCAGTGTGTTGCTCAGGACTAAGAAAAATCTGAATAACTGCATGGAGAGTTTCTCCCTTTACTATTTTCTGCTAGCACTATGTCAGCCAGCTTCATGCTTCAAGATCTGCAGCCTTGAAAACATTCCAGGACAGATTTTTATGACTGACTTTGCCAGTGGAGACAAAATGCTAGTGTATTAGCACAGGCTGCAGTGTAAAGGACAGCAAAACAGTAATATTGTCTGTTTTCCATCCTTGCATACGTAGCTAATTAACATACACAATTTGAATATGATGACTGCATTAATTACTCACTGCCATCCGTGATCCACAATCAAGATTCACTAGACTTAATACTTCATTGAAGCATTAGGAGTACATGTCTGAAGGATAAGTCATTTTTGGCTGAAATGTTACTTTGACCTTATTCTCTCTTCCATAAATCACAACAGTGTGGTTTTCTTCTCTGTTGCCTTTGGTTTTTCAGAACGTTCCATTTTGGATAAATTTCTTGGATACATCCCACTTGACTGAAGCCACAGAACAGCCTTATTCATAAGCAGCAGCTCAGTTCTGTCCAGATGGGAGAATAAGAATTTCTTGTTTCTGGCTAGAGGAGCAGACACCTCTTTATTCTGGGAGAAAACCTCATTGTTTTTTACTGATTAAAGTTAGGGTTTCTTACAACCAAATGTTACAAATTTCTCACTGTCATCATCCTGAAAGAACTGAACTGCTGTCAAGAATTAGTCTATTGGTGTTTAGAAATCTTAATTTCAAAGATGTTTTCTGTAACTGTACTAACCTCTAAGTGTTCTTGTGGCCCATAGTTTGAGAAATGCAGCCAGAAGCAAAGCGTCACCTGTTATGTGAAACAAAAATATACTTTGTCATCATAGAAAAACACGGGCTTCTGTGTGGCACTGTAGTTTATTCATAAACTTCAAAAATAAAATTAAAGGTAATGCTGCTATGTATTTTAGGCTGAGCTAGTAACAAGAAAGAAATCATTAATAGCAATATTTTTGTATACAGACATACATTTTTTCATATTTAGGTAAGTGTCAAATATAATCATTTTATAACTGTCTTTACAGCTGAAGTTGCGAGACCTTGCTGGCCAGGCACTGGCTTTTGTTCAAGAACTTGTAACAGCTCTTTTGAACTTCCATACATACACTGAGCAGAAGGTGCAGATCTTTCCCGTTGATTCTGCAACAGACACTATATCACCGTTAAATCAGAAGGTAAAGTTTACAGGTTTCAACTAGAAGTATATTCAATTATGTAGACATTCGTGAGTGAATAATCTTAGTCGTGCAAACTTCTATCACCTTTACTGGAATGCTCTGAGTGTGTTTCTGAGACAGCCTCTCCTGCATGAGTCTCTTCTTCTGGGTGAGTTGTCTGGAAGCAGGTGAAGGTGTAGCTGCA
>VXBO01000243.1:2217-24916 GCA_013400135.1 Rhinoptilus africanus | reverse complement strand
ATTAGGTAGGATTTTCCCCTTTGCTTCATTATATTTTTCTAAAACATTTCATAACTTTTAACAGGAAATAATCAGAAATTATTTCACTCATTTCTTTTTAGGTAATGGAACAATGAAGAGATTGCAGGTTCTGTAGACCTCTCAGGGACAATACTAATAATTATAGAAAAGGTTAAATATCTGGAAAAACAGGGGCTTGCAATTAAATGTTACAGATTACGTTTAAATAACATTTGTTCCACATCTAATGTGAGCCAAGAGACTCACTAAAAATTGCTTTCTAGATTATACTCTATTCCCAGAAAATTAAAATAAATTACTTACAACCTTTCAAGTGCTGAGAAAAACTTCATTGAAGAGACATTTTGTTACATCTTTTTTTGTCTTTTCCTTCTAATATTCTAGTTTGTGATGACTGATCAGAAGCAAAAGTTTTCAAATTAGTGGGTTAACTCATACTAGCCGTCTATAATATATGAATATTTTTCTGAATATGAATCTGAGTAAATCCCAGAGAAACCGGCACAATTTTTTTTTTGTCTCACCATCAAGATAATCATAAATCAATCTTGGACTCACAGTCCTTCATGAGGACATTCCAAGTAGATCGATTCAATGTTCATTAATGATGAATATAAACTGGTATTTGGTGACTGTTGCACTGTCTTGACTTTGTTTAATACTTCAGTTGTTGCAGGCCAAATGGCAAAAGGGATTATATTGTTTTCCAGCATGAGCCTTGGGTATTTTTTTGTATTTCATTAAAGGTGACAAAATGCATTACTACTCAAGTTCCCAAAAGTATTTGCTTTACACTCTTCCCTTATGAAAGTGTCTCTATATCCAGTTTCTTTTTTATGTGTAATTCTGTCTTTAATCNTTTTTTTTATTCCTTTTTTTTTTTTTTTTTTTTTTTTTTTTTTTTTTTTTCTCCAGTGGCTGATTTCCATTAAGATTTTATGGACAGGATTGAAGTATTTGTTCCTAGCTAGTCATAAAGTTAAATTAAAGTGAGCCATAATGCTCTTTTCTGTGAGTATTTCATGAAGTTGGCTGAAGGCAAGTTAATGATTGATATTTTAGCCACTGTAAGACTAAAACTTTCTGACTTTAAACATGCTATTAATTTCCTTCTAATATTTGTCTGTGTGTGTGTTTTGTTGACACATTTTAATTGACTTGCATTTTTATGTAACAAAGCATCATAATATTCATATAACTCTACAGCATGAATTGTGTTCTTGGGTTCCTGTACAAAGCAGTACCTTTGCTTTTGTCAACAGACTGTAACAAGGTATGACAGATGGCTCCTGCACTACCTGTTGGAGAATCTGAGTCATAATGCAGTAGAAGTGGGGATTTTATTTTCTCTCTTTTCCTTAGAAACTATTTCAGTACTAAATCTACAGAGAAGGGCAAGTTTCTTTGCCTCAAAAGGTGGTTATTTGAAGGACATAGGACCATTCCTTTACTGTTAGAAATCTGGGTAGAAAAGACACTGTGAAACTCTGCTCACAGAACCTGAAGAGTCTTCTTCAACCATTGTAGTACAAGCTTTATATTAGATCCTATCTTAGTCCCTGAGAGCTGTGAACATCCTGCACACATCCTTGAGACCACAATGATGTGACTTACAGGAGATCTAGCCATATTCTAGCAGGCTATTAGTAAGGTGTCCCATTTTGTACTGCTTCCCTCCTTTCTCTTTTCATCCTTAACAGTAATACTAGATTTAGACTAAAAAATGAAAGTTGTAAGTGCAAATATTTATTGAGTGGTGAAGCAGTGAAGAACAAGACTGTGTATGATGTTTTACTGTATATTCCTCAGAAAGCTAAAATTCAGCCTAGATATTCCTAGATATTCTTTGTTAAAGAGGTGGTCTCTTTCCATTTACATAGAACTGTGCAATTTCAATAAAATATCTTGTATGCCTATGTATGAGACAATATAGCCCATTATACTGCCTTGTTTTTTTTAAATTGTGAATATTTTCTTCTTAAATTAAACAAAGACTCTCTGTGGAACACAGAGAAGTCTTAAAAGCAAAATTAAAATCAAAATACCATTTCTCTCATTGTGGTAATTATTATAGTAACTACTGGTTACTATTATAACAATTACTACAAAATTCTCTTACCACATAAATATGCAGAGATTATATCAGATTAGATCTTTTCTTTATTCATTCAAATTTTGATGAAACATTCATAAAATTCCTCTTTTCTTTGAAGACATAAATAGGCCAAAACCACATGGTACTGTGAAACCATTGCTTTAAACATTGGAAATGATATGGAAACTTTTTTGTCTTAGGAGCTTCGGTTCAACCATATGGCTAATTCTGAAATACTTGAATCATTAAATGAGCAATTATGAACTACTTAAAAATATACCTGTGTTGTGGCCCTTAAATAACATCTGTACTGGAAGTACAGACTGAGAACATAATTTAGGTGCCTGACAGAATCAGCAAAGGAGTGTTAGCAGGGTCCAGCAAGCATCTTGGTTTGCAGATTGGAGAATCAACCTTTCAGAGCTCCTCCTTCTACACCTTGATAAACTTTGGATGCAGTGTTAGTGCCTACTATTGCAGTACTAAAAATATCAGGGACATAATTCTGGCTTCAGTTCAGCCGTAGTCAAGAAACTACACTAAAAGTTGTCCATATCCTGTGAAGTAGTGTGTTGGCTTAGGGTACAATTAATTTGTCTCGAGATCATTTAGATCTTGAGCTGTTATCTTGCTTTTAAACCAGCAGTAAGGAAGCAGCATGACTCTACAACTTTGTAGTTAGATCTGTCTTTGGGAGGTGAAGATACAGCCCTTGATCAAAGGAATGTTTCTATATTTAATTCATCCTAACCCATTAGCTGAGCTCTTCAACATGAGGCTTCTGAGTCAAACACACACACACATATATATATATATATATTATTTCTCTTCTCCTAATCTGCCTCTTCTCCCCTCTATCCTGCTACTGCTCCTCAACTCTTTTGCACAGAAAAAAGCTGTGAAAATAAGATGAGAAAAATTTATATTCCACCTTGTTGATGAGCACTTTAATGATGAGTTATCACATAAACTACATGACGTAATACCACCCTATGATGCTGTGCAGGTGTTCAAAGAGTACCTTTTCATCTGAGGGTGAGGCTGCCAAGCTATGAATTGCCAATGGGAAGAAGCACTGCAGAGTATCAGTAAAAGAGAGGGGTAAGATTAAATTATTAGCCAGCTCTCTGTTACTTCTGACTCATCATACCATTATCTCAGTCCTCTTGCACTGACAGCTAGGATGTGCAATTAGAAAATTAACAAGGAAAGACCCATAACTTTAAATTTCTTGTTGCAAAGCTAATTTTTGGATGCTCATTATTATTTTTATCTCTATATATTTGTATATATAGAGATAATATAATTCTCTTATTTGGAGAAATATTTTTAATAGGACAGGGCAGATGGAAATATGTTATACTATTTTTATTTTTCATCTTTCCTGCAGATTAAAAATGACAATATAAATTTCACTGTATAGCTTTTGATATCTAAATCTATGTTTGAGGTCTTCACCCTTGGCTACCTATATAGTCAATAAAGATGTGGTCTGTATAGTTAGTGGAGTCAAGGGCATGATTCTTCTTATTCTAAAGTAGATACCTAAACTAAGCTAAATGAACCATAACCTGAAAGTGCTTTTTTTCTTTTTTCTGTCTATAAAGGAAGTCAGCCTACTGTGACTATCATCTCCAGACATCTATTTTGTAGTCATCTAAAATTTGATTAGTGTGATCACACTAAAAATATTTGAGTAGCTAAACTTACATGAGTTTAATCCTGTTTCTGCTTTTTCCATTCAATGTTCTTGAGTATTCCTTTCTAATTTTTGACTTTATTAGGTAAAGAATGAGATAGGGAAAAGATTAATGGACTGAAAATCAGAGTAACCAAAGCTGTAGAAGACAGGGGAATATGTGTGTATTTGTCATATGGCCTATTTAATAGTAAGTAAATTACTTTCAGATAGCTAAATCTTCAGCTTTAAAAATGAGATTCTAAAAGTTAGGGTTAAAGACTTGTAAAAAAAAAAAAAAAAAAGTGCCAAAACAGATCTGTAAAGCTGTCAACACAAGCCAAAAAGGGAAAGCACTGCAGGTATATAAACATGCCAGAAAAAACCTTGGAGATTTCTCTTTTTCATTTGGTGTCCTGTCTAGTAACAATCTGAGTTTCTGAGTTCCACATGGTGAACACCCACACAGTCAATGTGATACTGTTCCTTTACTTCCATGAAAGATTCATTTACTGAAGAAAAAACGTCAGTTAAATCTAGTCTCAAAGTAGAAATATTATTGCTACACATGTCTTATTGTAAACTTAGTAGAACTTTGTAAATGAAGTGCTGCTTAATACTTTCTCATCATCATATGATTCTTTGCAAGGTAAGGGGTAAAAAGCTGTTTTAAGCACAACACAATAAATCTGAGAGTGCTCAATTAAACTCTTTATGTAAATATTAAAATCTTTTTTTTTCCTCTGGAATGTATTCCTACTACTACAGAAGACTAATCATTTTCTTTAGGGGGCTCTGTATTTCTGAGTCTGTCTCAGGCCCTGAAATATTGCAGCCAGCCTTTAGGTATCAGGAAATAACTTCTTACCATCATGCATTACATCATAATGAAATATGAATACTTATTATTAAATTAAATACTTTAATTAAATACATTAAAACTTATTCAATGTGTGTTAAGAGACTGGATAGTAGTCATTTTAAGAAAATATTAACAAGCAGGCATTATTTTCAGCTGCCTTCTCTGTAAGCCTTTTAACCATATATCAGCCAATCACTTTGATTAGTCATGCCAAATATTCCAAAACAAGTTGACAGTGGAAATAAGAACAACCTGTCTGGTGCAACTTTACAGATCAAATGATTTTGAGATCTTTCTATTAGTGATAACTGCAGCCTTAAGCAAATTTAAAAAAAAAAAAACAAAACAAAACACACACACACACAAAGAAAAAAAGAAAAAAAAAAGATGTCCTTGAAGTTGAGTTCTGCTTACACTTTCAAGAAATTTCTGTGTTCAGTTTGATGTAATGCCCTTTTTCTGCAGAAAGTAAAATAGCTCCTGATGAGCTACAGATCTTCCATTTGTTAGAAATGCTTATTAAATTAATAGTTTAGATCAGGAATAATAATTCTACATGAAAATGCCTACAGCCAAACTGCCAAAACTTTTGCTGTGATCTTGCAATCACAGTTGATTAGCCATAATCGGCCCATAACTTTAGCAACAAAGGAGATCATTTGCTGAATCATGCAGATACTAAACAGTTTGCATAAAGATGAGAAAATGTTCTTTAACTTATGGAGTATTGAATAACTTTTCTAAGGACAGTTGTTTTTTTCCTAATATTAGAAAATTACTAATTTCTTTCCTCAGGTTTTATTATTGAATACAATGTCTTCTTCGCTAACTGAATAATGCAGTCTTAGTTATAGAGAACTAAAATAGGAAGTCAGGCTATAAAATATGCAAACTATGTGGTGGCTTCTTTTTAATGTAATGCATTCTGTATATGTGTTCAAGATCTAATGAAGTTGACTTTCCTCCCCAGGCTTAACCAAAGAGCTCATCAAGATTCAATTTTGCCTCTTACAGACAAGTACAAGAAATTAAAATAAATCTAATATATACTTAGCAGTTGTTTGTTGTTTTTTTTTTTTACAAAGGTTTGAAGATAGACCTTTGGACACAGGAAAGCAAAGAGAATGGCTGTCACATTTTTTCACAACATGCCTAGAGGATGTTTAAGAAATGGTGTTTACCACTGAAACTAGATACTGGCAGCACATGGAGAATAACAGAAGGACAGAAGAAAAATGAAACTTATTCCTAATTGTTAAGGCATTCATATAAGAAGTAGAAGATCTGGACTCTGTTTCTTGCAATTTTTAAAAAGTCTAATACTCATGGAATGCAAAAAAGTACACAAAAGTAGGTGCATTTCCTTCATCCTCATAGGAAGAAAAGTGTAAAGACAACATTTGTGTTAATATTTTTGCTTTTTTTTTTTTGATTTTTTTAGACTAGTCTTTCAAAATAACTTTGAATAGGCAGAAGCTTTCTTTTTTTTTTTTTTAATTAATATATACAGATAACCAAAATAGAGAATTTGCTTGTGCCATCTTTCCTGTCATCAACACATTCTTCAGTTATTCTTTGCTACTGTATTACTGCAGATATTGTACATGTAAGTGAACTTATGAAGTTACTTTGGTCCTGGAGTCCACCAGTAGCAAGATTTAATATGTCTTTGACCTTGAAATTGTAATGATGTACTCTTAATGCTGCATCTGATTTACTGCACAACACTTAGACAAGTGCTACAGATCACATATCACCTCTGGAAATTATTTTTTTTATTATTTTGAAAGAAAAAACAAGTGTCTAAAATTCAATACAGTAACTCTTCCACCTACTTCTGAATATACACCTACAATATATACAATATACATACACCTACAACCCAAACACCACATACAATCAGGAGGTTAAAAAAAAGGGAAAAACAGAAGTGGTTTAGAAAAAAATCTAAATTGTTTACTTACCTTGAAAACTGAATTTTGAACGTTTTGAAGTCATTATGACTGCTAATATAGCAATACCTTCACTAGATTCCCTTAACTTTTTCATTTTCAATAACAATTAAATCTGTTGAAGTGTTAAGGGAGAACTCTAAAACCTTGGGATTAAAAATCCAAGACCTTTGTTGGGGCTATATAAATAATAATGTACACAACGCCTAAATTGTTTACGGGTACACCAATTTATTCATTGTTACCAGGTAAACTGTAAAGATTAATGTTGACTTTATGGATTCTAATGAGAACATATAAACTTTATACTGTAAAAATTAACAGTAAGGTCTCTGTACAGCATCACTCAGTGCTGTACTTAAATAAATTAGTAATAACATATCTGGACTTTAGGAAAAAAGACTGACTTATGCAGGAAACTAGCAAGAAGGATTTCATGTGAGGCAGTTCTGAAGAAGCTCAGGAAAGCTGGCAAGTCTTCAGGGAAAGCATCCTTCAAGAACAAGAACGGTCCATACTAACCCTCAGGAAATTCAAGTACACATATCAGGGGAACATCTTGCACATGGCTAAGCATCAATGCAAAAAACCACTATATTGCAGGTGAAAGCAGAGACAGGCTATAAAGCAGGATTTTAGAAATGTTGCTTCAGCACATAGAAAAGCCAAAGCTCAACTGGAGATAACAAAAGTGATGTCAAAGTCAAAAAAGATCTTAAGTGGCTACATTAGCAGTAAAAGGCTGAATGGATGGATAAGGAAAATGTGCTAGAGGTGGCAGTGACAATGGAGAGAGATGAAGCTGAGGTACTCTATGCTTCCTTTGTCTCAGTATGTGCTCTCATCAAACCTGCGTATGACACAAACTGGAGAGACCAATCAATACACTGGAGAGCAGGGCTGCCATCGAGAGGGACCTGGACAGGCTGGAGGTATGGGATAATCCTGAAATTCAACAAGGACAAATGTAAAATCACGTCCACAGGAAGGCAGACTTTCTGACAGTGATACAGTCTGGGGACTGATGGGCCAGGGAGCAGTTCTGGGGAAAAAGCCCCGGGAGCCCTTGAGTACAGCAAGCAATATACCCAGGTAGTAGAGCAGCCAACAGCATCCAAGACTGTGCTAATCGGAGCACAGGCCGTTGGTCAAGGGAAGGGATATTTACCCTCTTCTCAGCACCTGTTAGAACACAGCTAGATACTACATCCCTGCAATACAGGACAAAAGACATCAGTGAAGTGGGATGAATTCAGACCATAATGTTTGGGGCTGGAGTGCTTACCCAGTGAGCAGAGACTGAAGGAATAGTACTTGTTCAGCATGGAGAAGAGAAAGCTGCAGACTGACCTAACAGCAGCTCCATGGTGTCTACAGAAAGGAGACAGAGGCAGGCTTTTCACAGTGGTACATGGCAGGCAATGGATATAACTTGAAAGAGCAGAAATTCAGGCTGGATATAGTGAAAACCTTTTTCCCCATGCGTTGAGTTGAGCAGTGGACTGGCTTGGCTAAAGGGACTAAAGACTTCCTGAGATACTTCCTTACCTGAATTGTTCTATAAACCCATGATTCTAAAGAAAGGAAAGATTTTTACCTATGCAGTTGTCATAACCTGAATAATCAGAAAACATATGTAACTGGATAGGATACTCTGCTCTCATGAACTGAAAAGTGTTTATCAAAAAACAATGTACAAGTATGTAGAATGTATAAGTACACATATAGCATTCTAGATTATTTTCACTCTGAAACATGGGTATGAAAGTCCTTGTTGTCTTAGCTGCACAAACAGACATTTGTTTCATCGGCAGATAATGGCTGTACTGCTTATCAACAAAGTCGTAAAGAGTCAACTCTTCTTGCTGGAAGTTTCAGGCTTCTAAAGCTTAGCAGAATTAAGTTATCTGGTAGCAAAAAGATGTCAGTATGATCAAACTAAGGATGTTCTAAAAACCTAATTTTATCAGTGGTCATCAAGTGTTTCCAAGATGTTGATTAAATAGTTTTGGGGTTTAGCTAATTAGACAGTACAGTTTGGTTGAATTCCAGCTTATTATTCATAGACGTTGTATGTTAGCAATTTTAGCTCTTTGAGGAAACCTTAGAGAAGATTTTTGGAGTATTGTCTGCCAGGGAGTGGTGAGGCTGGGCTGCCCTTAAAGGCAGAGGAGCCAAGGGTGAGAAGCACCAACTCACTGAGGGGCACAGTCCCACGGCACCCAACTATGAGAGCAGAGCTGGGCTGGGGACAATGACTGAGGTCAGCTCAGTGCCTGGTGATTGCTAGGCAAGTCTTCACTGGCCAGGCAGGCCAAGCAAGGAAGTCAAGTCCGCAAGCCAAGTCTAGGGTTAGCAAGAAACAGAGCACAGCTCTAAGGTGGCCCTGCTCTATCAGGGGGGTTGGACTTGATGATCTCTAGAGGTCCCTTCCAACCCTATGATTCTATGATTCTATGACTCTATCATTCTGTGACATAGCTCAGGCAAGGACCAAGCCTAAATGTGGCTCTCAGGCCAATAGGAACAACGTGCGTGGATGGAGGCCCAGGGAAGGCATCTGACAGCTCTTCCACAACATATCATTTTCTACTTCTTGCTGATCTTTCCTGCAACTTAGCTGTACTTATAGAAATCTAATGCAAGGTGACTCAGCTGTGAGAGCTGGCCTTCAATACAGGTAGCCAAAGCCCCAAGAGTAGCGACGGCGTCGTATAGAGAGATGAAAGTAGACAGGTTAGGCCAGTTTGAGCCTCTTGGTGCACTCCAGACTGAAGTTATTTGAAGAAGCTGTAGGTGTGCCTTATATGTACACAAGAAGGAAGAAAATATGGAATCTTTTACGGGTATGCAGAAGAATAATAGCAATGTCAGTCTAATAATCGTTCTTTATTTAGCTTCCATGGAGTACTAGAAGAGAGATGATAAGTCAAGCAGGACTACTAAAATGAAGATTTTTGGATTTTGAGTCCTCAGCCTGGGAATAAATCACTACAATGGGAAAAGTGACTGAAAGCCCTTTTCTAGATGAGAGGTTTTTGAGCTTTGAAGTATAAAGCCTGCGGGAATTCAGATACCTTGTATCTTTTGCTAAAATATTTTTTCTTATGTTTGGCTGCTTCCACGGATATGGAGTAATATTCTGGTTTTAAAAGGCTGTTTATTTCACTGAATTTTCACTCTGTTCACAAGCTCAAAAGGAAAGAATTAGAAGAGAAATGAGTTGGGCTGTGAAGGAATCTTGCTTCTCAAGGAGGTATAACTTGGGTGGGTGGGTCAATGTCCAGATTCTGATCTGGGGAGCTAAAGGCAATGTACCTGTCACATGAGAATACCACTCACCAAGAAAGAATGAAAGTTCTCAAAGCTGTTTCCTTAGACTATCACTGTGCTCACTACATCTACATGTTCAAGTAGGATTTTGAAGTGAAGCTAGAGAACAGGAACAATCTTTGAAAATTAATGTTTTTCTGTATGTTAACCATTCTCAAATCCTGGAAACAAATCCCTTACTAAAAATTTCAGTTATATGTTAAAAATAATTCTTTTGGTTCATTTTACCATTCCTAATTTCTTGACACAGAACAGTGTCACATAATTATGACTGGGCACATTATGGTTCTTGTCTGTTCTGTGCATGAGACAAGCATAATTCATAATTCTCTTTCTATGAAATACACTGACATTTATGTCCTCAAAGGCTCTCAGCATACAATGTAGAGTGTGCTTCTCTGTCAATGTGAACCTTCACTTAAGTCTAGCGGGAGTTGCTAACATGAACTTGAATGCATCCTTTGTGGTCCTCACAGCTTAGATTAGGACCTCCATTATCTTTCCGGAACAGAACCTGCTCATCTGGAATTTCCCAGTAACAGGGGTATAATTCAAACATAAAAATGATGTGAACACCATCAAATGAAAAAGTTTGTTTTCCTACTCTATTTGTTTCAGCAGTTGATGCCAATTTTAAGATAGTCCTCTCAAAAAAAGGCTTTTGGTTAGCTTCAAAAGCTGTGGGTAGCCTGTTAAAATTTTCCAGTATATACAATGCAAGATATGGTTCAGAAAAATTACTTTCAATTTAATTCTGCCAAGACTGCACCCATATTACTGTCAAATCTGTGTTTGCTGTTGATTACGGTCTGTTAATTCCCAGAAAGACAAAATGAACCAGTCTTTCAGTGTAGACTTACAGGGCTCTACCAAGCATGTTATACAAAATGAGATGGGAAAATGTTGTCTTCTAAGAAGACAGGCAAAAATTAAGAAAAAAAAAATGGAGACTACATCACAGATAAAACATAGAGAGATTAGGAATATTAATATAGACTTTGAAGAATGGTTAAAAAGAATATGTAATTTAGATAACACAGTAAGTGAAAAGGTTTATAGGTCAGGACAAGGGAGAGCAAAACACAAAATAGTTGAATTGGACATCATGTGCTACCATAGCTTCTATTTAAGTAACTTTAGAATTAAAAACATGTATCTAGCCTTTTCAAATAGCTGACATTGATTTATATGTGTTTAATGCACTGTGATGTGTTCACTGATAAAAGGAAACAAATTAACATCTATACCTGCAAATTTAGTTAAATATAGTGAAGAGGATGAAGAATATGCTTTGGCCTGCAAAACATTACCACCTCTTTTACCCTCTATTTTCTAATATTATTAGTTGTTTTTCAGATCACAAATTTGTCTTTGTGATCTGGGCCAATAAACCTCTCACCCAAGCAGAAACCAAGTATAACACAAATAAAACCCATCAATCTTTGGGGTTTTTTTTCTCTCTTACTAACATAAAATTACATTTTCCTATTGACATAAAGTCTGTTGGAACAATGCCTGCTTGGTGTATTATAAAACTTGTGGCAAAGAAAATTATTCTTCCAAAATTTTTGCATAGTTCTGAAAATGCGTTAATGAGAAGTCTTCTGTTTTTCTTCCAACATAGCTTTAAAATAATCTGTATAATTAGTAGATCTGTGCAAAGGCATTGATCTATAAAGCGCTGATATTATTAAATTCAAATGTAAACATGCATATGCAGGAAACACTTAGTCCCTTTGCATATAAGAATAAAGGCCTTGTTCATTGAGTCAAAGCTATTTCCAAAATCTACCAGTAATGGCACTTAGACACATTTCCAAAGCAATGCATAAACTTTTCCATTCTCAACAGGAAAAAAAAAAATCTTCTGAAATCCATAGAAAGAGATTAAAAATGGTTTTATTGCCAAAGCTACTAAAGGAATGTGTTACACAGACACAGATTGGGATTGGATTTTTTTGTATTTTTGTTAGTCTTGTAACTTACTTATTTATTAGTAACTGTAGAGCCAAGAGCATAAATATGGATGTACCATATGATGATGTACAGACATACAGACATTTCCTTGATTTTAGTGACCTCTGAAAATCACCTAAGATGTGTACTGATCTTCATGATAATATGTTCCACTGTGTAATATTGCTAACATCCATATTTCATGAGTACAATTTACATTGGGAAGAATGATGCCTTTATTTACATTTCCAGTCTTCCAAAGAGAATTGTTGTGCTACTGTCAGTCTTTTATGTCAATTTTCTTCTCTGCATATTTTATGAAGGTTTATTTTTTTCCAGTGGGTTTCCTTTCTCCATTTTGAAATTGATTTATAAAGCTTGAATGGTGCCTGACTCATTGGAAACAGGGCTATATAACTAATTTAAATATACACAAATAATACAACAGTTTCAGACATGTCCCATCTGCCTCCAAACATCCCTGAAATTTCATCAAGAATTAGGCAGTTCAGGAAAGGACCAAAATTAATAAAATGAATTTTCTAATACCATATTTTAAGCATCTTTAATTCCAAAATGAAATTCATGACTTCTACATTTCCATACTCAGCATTATAATTATTCAATTTTTTTCTATATTTGTCCGTTTCAAATAATCTCTGCTTATCCAGCCCTATTAAAACACCACACAATTAGTGATACATATTGGAAAAATAGGAAGGTGAAAATTAATACATAATTAATAATTGTAGCTGTTAGAAATCGTAAATGTTCATAAAGTCCACAGTGAGATACGTAATTTATGAATGCATTGGTCAATCTAAATTTTTATTAAATCATTAATCTAGGGACTCTAAATACTGCCAAAATGGATTTAATATTCATAACAATTTTTCTCAATTAGAATTTCTCCACCGTGACAGATGTCTGAGCTGTAAAAGGTGGTATACCTGGAGCCTACAAGGATTGTTCCTTAATGCTAGTGTGGGTTCAGTGTGATGTTTGCAGGAGTGAGAGGGCTGGTGCATCATGAAACTGTATTGCCTCTGCATGTGGACATATACTCTCTTGGGAATACACAGAGTGATGGCAACAGGATGAGGAAGGAGATGAGGAAGAGGTGAAATGGCTGGGCAGGCCAAGAAGAGGAAAGGAAGGGAAGGGAAGGAAAGGGAAGGAAAACAGAAGGAAAAATGCAAAAAAGAAAGGGGGGAAAGGAAGAAAAAGAAAATTAAAAAAAGGAAAAAATGGTAACAGGAAAAAAAAGGCAAAAGGGAAAAAAGTAGTATGAAAAAAAGAAAGAAAGAAAGAAAAAAAAGGGAAAAAAGAAACAGCTCTGAGATTTAAAGAATGTACCTGGAACACGGCCAAAGACATTCAGAGATTGTACAGACAGCTTTAAATAACTCTCTTCTGTCCCTTTCTTTCACCCCTTTTCATCCAGCAAATAATGACATGAGAATAAACCTGTGTCAACATTTGCAATTACTTCATTAATGAATAAATGAGTTATGCAGTAGACTACATAAAGAACTAAAGACTCTTCCTTGCTTGCTTGATTTGACTGTCTGTAGCTTTGCAACTTCTCCTTTGTCATGTGCCTGTCTACATTATTCTACAAAAGCTTGTTTTGCTTTGGTTTTGTGTCTCTCTTGAAGAGGAGAATTCTGAGCATAGTTAAAAAAAAAAAGCATCTACAATGTAATTTAAAACAAAATAATAAATCAATACATTGTCTGCCTTTACCATTCTAATGAACTGCAACACCACATTCTATTTGTACCAGAGTCTCTGTTGTATCCTTTTTTCTCTTTTTTTTTTTTTTAAATAAACGTGAGTTCCTAGTATTTTGTTTGCAGAAACTCCTTATTTTCACACAGTAGTCAATCTACCTCTTCTTTTAAGGTTCATATATACATAGAAGTAAATAATGACCTAATTCAACTAGACATAAAGTAGAAGATGCTTGTAGCTGCTTGTCTTTTCAGTTGCATAAACGATTTTGAAATTTTACTTTCTTATCCTTGATCTGAAGTAATGAATTTATACTCTACATATTATTTAATATTGATAATAAATCAAAATGTTGTTTGTATGCATAAAAATAAGTAAATCTTTCTTAGTACTATTAAATCAGGAATGATGTCTTAAGAAAGATTTAAATATTTATACCAGTCCAAAACAGATGTTACTTCTCATTATTCTGATTTCCACAAAATTGCAGATCATGCAAAAACTATGCTTAAGCATAATCTACTGTAACATAGATTTTGACATTTCATTAATAAATATGGCTGCCTGATGTTGTTGGGCTTTATTTTTGCTGTTTGTTTTTCTCAGTGTTTGGATAGAAACAGTTCAGTTACTTCCTAGAATACCCTTGTGTTCTTGCTAAGAAAATCTCATAAGCAACTAAACAAAAATCTCAAATGACTGCTGAAAGAATTTGATGCACTGAAGTGGGGTGATATGGGCAGAAAAGTGCCTGATAATTTCTTTCTGGTAAAGCAGCTGTAATATATTCATTTGAAACTATCAGATGATTCTATAACTACTGTGTTCTCTCATATGTTCTGATCAAGCTGCAAAAGTACACCCATACTGTTAAAAACAAAACAAAACAAAACAAAACAAAACAGATCCCAGGGATAGGCTGAGTAGCGGATCCCTTCCTTTCATTCTGTTTGCACTCATTTTTAGTGTGCACCCTGGTGCGGTTTTGGTTCACAACAACCAGTGATCTCTGAGACTCTGCCTAGGCACAGCTCAAAGGGTCAAATGCATTCGCATAGAGCAATATGGTTGAGTTCGTGCATTTGGTCCATTGCCCCATGCTCAATCTTGTAACATTATTTCAGGAAGTTTTCTTTTCAAAACCTCTTGCTTATCCTCTAGTTCAGTTCACCCAGCTCATGCCCCAGATAGCTGAGTCTCACTCCTTATAAACACCATTTGATTGGTTGTAACGCAGCCCTTACAATTTTTCAGTACTTTATGCTGAAAATGGTAAAGACCACAAGAGCCACTTGGGTTCCACATGGGGCTTAGGTGCTGCCCATGGCCACCTGCTATGCAGTGTTACAGTAGGCAGTGTACTCATCCTGAGGTCCAGACTGCAGTGTTTATTGTGCCTCTGTAATAGGCATAGGCTGGACAGCTGTCATGAAGCTCAGAAAATGTCACGGCTGCCAAAAATCTAGCCAAAAACCATTTTGATAGAGTGTTCACCATCTTCTTACTACTAAGCAAGCTGCAAAGTGTGAGTGGGAAGGAGAAAGGGACAAACTCAAATGCAAGGAGCCAAGAAGCAGAGATGCTGACGGTGTTAAATTAGGAGTAAAAGGAGCATAAGGGCAGAAACAGCAGAATAGAAAAGTGAACCACAGAGGAGGTCTGCTCAAGCCACCCTTTGAACGGATAAAATGTTATGATCTGCTAAATATACTGAAAATATGAACTGCAGGCATATCAAGTGGGATCATCCAGAGTTAATGGACATTTCAATATTCTGTTATTAAGCTCCTTGTATCTCAGATGGGTATAACAGTATTATCCTTCCTCAAAGTGTTGTTGTGTATGCAAAATAATCTTTGTGAGCTACTGAGATATCACAGTGATGTGTATACCACAAAAATGCCCCAGAGGAACTTAATAATTCTGAATTCAGTGTACAGTTGAAATGATGTCCTGTATATAAGATATGGCTGACATACCAAATTATGAAGTTAGAAAATAATTGGCTGGCTGGCTAGCTAGCTATTTTGTGCATATATTCTGTGTCCTTTGCACAGAATTGTGTCAAGGAAAAAAGAAAAATTAAATAGTTATATAATTATAGTCCATAACATAATGCGTATGTCAGTCACTCTAACCTGATATTGCTTGGCTTTTGAGTATTTGGCTTTATACTCGTTAGAGGTCTGTTTTCAGTCCTGTTCTCCCATCTACACACAGTAAAATATTAAGATTCTCTTCTATATTTATATTTCTTATATGTGAGGTGTATCTGTTTGCCTGACCAAATCTGGGAGAGAACACGACTGATATTAGCTGATCACATTACTATGCAATGCCTTCCCCTGTGTAGACAAGGACATGATTTTTTCTTAGTTCATCTGATGCACCAGGTGCTCAGAAACTGCAGACAAGACATTTGTACTCTCTTTAACCCTAAAAGGAAGGGGTACGTGGGGTTTAAGTAGCCCTAATGATGATATAGACTGCAGATTTTGCAACAATGAAGAGAAAGAGTGACTTTTGTAAATGTTATTCAAGAAAGTCTACTTCTTTTGGGTTCAATTCCAGTGAGCAAAGTTTGTGCTAAGCAGTATACTCACTACCAGTGTGCTTATTTGCTTGGATAATTCCTTCTCTTTGGGTGTGTAAGTGACAAAAAAAGAAAAAAAAATATTTGTGACAGTATAAACAGTATACAGGAATAAAAAGAAATAAAAATACATTTGTAAGCCCCTGAGAGCAAAGTCTGTACTTTTTATGTTTGCTCAGCATCAAGTAAATAGAGCCACAATCCTTGTTGTGCTCTTGGGAAAAACATCAACATTATTACTATAAAACTGTTGGAGTTTGATTATATTCTCAATTTTTATTGCAGTTTCTGTTAAAATCAAAGAATGACCACAACTCAAAGAGAAAAAGAAAATATTATTTGATTTCATCATTTTTCCAGTCACAGCCTTTCAAATTCTCTTTACCTTCATGGGACAATGAATTCCAGAACTTCATAATTAGTTTGAGATTTGTGAGTGAGTTGTGAGGTTTTGCAGCTTTGCAGTGCCTTTATATTCTATTTACCATTTCAAGGAATGCTGAGGCACCAGTTAACCATTTATCCCAGCTATGTGTCAGAATAATCTTTAAAGTTATGGTGCCTCACATTGCAGAGAGACAAGTTATAATGAAAGAAGCTGATTATGGCTTCTCGGTATCCATCATGACATAGCACTGTGTTAAACAGCCAGTGAAAATGATGTGTTAGGGGATTTTCAGCTAGGAAAGCGGGGGAGGGTGTAACAGACTGCTTCTTCATGAAAGAAGTGCTTTGTCCAGCATGCTAAAAATGAGCTACTTGTTGGTGTGCAGAGCTGGCACCCCTCCAGAGTCTTCAGATCTCACATTTTCTTAGCTTTTCTTTGTCTTAGACACTGAACGGTATTTCTAGCTGGTGTAAAGATAGCTGACATTCTTGCGTAAAAAAGAACAATAGGGAAAATAATATTAAGGGAGAACAGCATTTTGTAACTCATTTACACAGAGAAGAATTAGTTCCTTCATCTCAGTTGATTAGGGATGCTAAACCAGAATCAACATCTTTTTGTCATGATTTTAGGGGACAGTTTTATATTAAAATTAAAATTTACAGGTAATGCTCCTTCATAGTTGCTTATAATGACTTTTTTTTCTTTTTTGAAATTTACGAATACATACACCATTTAAATAAATATTTGCTGTTGTCCTTGTTTTAATTCTGAGTGGGTTTTGATTTTTCTTTTTCCCTTCCTTTGGTGTTGAGTGAGAGTTTCAGAAGCTTTTCAAATTCCAGTAATTTTATGAAGTCTTTTGTTGTTTTTTAACTGCATTACTCAAAAAAAGGCTTTCATAAATCTATTCATGAATGCAGGTGGAAGGGGAACAGATTTTTAATCCAAATATAATGTTTAAGATTGAAAAAAACCCAAACCACCAGCAACCTACTGTCTCAATTCAAAAGTTGGGAAGTTTGTGAAAAGAAAAAATTGGCATTTATTGATTCAAGTGTTCTGTTTCTGTACCTAATATGTACCTTTTTAAAAAAATAATTTTCAATTGAAAGACTAATCAAAGCTGACCTTTCCTTATTAAAAAGCTTTGTTTTTCACAAAGAAGTATTTTCTTCTTGTCATCGTTATTAGTAACACATTTTCTAATGGTCCCAACAGTCACCCTTTCATTTCCAGAAAAATTCATTGAAGTAATCCTAAACATGACTGTGCATATTTTTGAAAAAACCACAAAGCCGGTATGTGCTTAATGGAAAAGGTATTACCAATCTGACTTTACTTCTGCCCTGTTTCTGTAAGTTTCTGTTATCCACTCAACAGGAAAACAGAAAAATCAAAAACCCAAACCAAATGAAAAAAAAAAGCACGCACAAAAAATCCAAACAAGCAAGCAAAAAAAGATATTTTCTGCTTTTAAATGAAGAATGAAGAAAAGAGAACAAAAGCTTGTTAGATCCCATAAAGTATCTGTAAAAATGCAAAGCTTTCCCACAATTACTTCAGACACTGGAAATAAACACAGCACATTGATGGTTATATTTCTAAGAGTTAATACTGGCCTAATTCCTCTGTATTTTGAACCAGTGGACGTTTCATGGTTAGATGAGTACATAGTTCTCAGTGCAGTCTCTGTGTAATTGAGACTCTTAGATGCACCTGCAATCTTTTTAAACCTATGAAACAATCAATTTTACATAACATTAAGTGAATTGCACATTTTTGTAGTTTAAAATTTTTATCTGTTCCAAAGACACCACAAATGGGGCTTTTTAACCTATCCAGTATTTCTTAAAATGTAGATTATCCTATCAGAAAACACCAAATGGTATCTAGAACCGAGTGTGACAAACTCCACCAGATGCCTATAATTTTATTTGGTGAAGCATGAATTGAAAAGCGTCTCTTAAATAAAATCTTTAATGTTAAATCCCATTTCATTGTGACAGACGTCATATGGTCATACACTTAGAATAAATTGNTCATAATATGTTGGGTGACCAATTGGCTGATGGGTCCAGCTCAAAGAGTTATAGTAAATGGGGTTACATGGGTTACATTGCGCTGTCAGACAGTCACCTGTATGGATTTTAGGGCCAGTCCTTTTATAAATTATTTGGATGCAGGAAATGAACACTAAGTAAGTTTGCTGGTGATCCTAAACTAGGGGGAGCTCTGGACTCCCTCGAAGGTAGAGGTGTCTCATAGACAAATCTGGGTAGATTTGAGAGCTGAGCAATCACCAACCATATGAAATTTAACAAGAGCAAGTGCTGGATTCTCCACCTGAGACAGAGTACTCCTGGTTATACATCTGTGGACAAGAGGCTGGAGAGCAGCCCTGCAGAAAGAGATCTGGGAGTCTGGGCTGATGGCAAGTTGTATATGTGTCAGCAGTGTGCCCCAGCAACCAAAAGGATCAACCATGTCCCAGAGTGCATCAAGTACAGCATAGCTTGCCAGTCAAGAGAGGTGATTGTCCCACTTTCCGCTGCACTGGTGTTGACCCACCTTGAGTAGTGTGTGCAGTTTTGAGTGCCTCAATATAAGAATGATATCAAGCTATTAGAGTGTATCCAGAGGAGGGCAACAAATGTGGGTAAAGGTCTTGAGGGCAAGACTTATAAGCAGTGGCTGAGGTCAGATAGCTTGTTCAGCTTGGAGAAGAGAAGGCTGACGAGTGACTTCATTGCAGTTTATAACTTCCTCTAGGGGAGCATCAGAGTGGGGTGTGCAGATCTCTCTCTGATGGCCAGCGATAGGGCATGAGGAAATAGACATTAGGAAAAAGTTCTTCACTAGAGGGTGTTCGATCATTGAAACACGTTTCACAGGGAAGTGGTCATGGTATGAATTGTGAAAGAGTTCAAGGGCATCCGGACAATATTCTTAGTCATATGGTTTAGTTTTAGGCAGTCCTGTGAGGAGCAGGGAGTTGGACTTGATCCTTACAGGTGCCTTCCAACCTAAGATATTCAATGATTCTATGATTGTATAATTTGATTTGATCATTTGAAAAGTCAGAAAATACTGCTCTCCAACGATAGTTTTCGCTTACTCTTTAAAAGTGAAGATGATATTTGGTTTAATTTCTTTATATGATAAATAATTCATACCAAAGATAACTGAAAATAAAGAAACTAAATAACAAATCCCATTTTCCATCAAAGGATTCTCATAAACCATTGGGTTATCTTTTACCAGTGAAGCCAAAGTTACTCTATTACCAACAGTACACCAACAGTCAAATTTTTTTCTTCTTCAACTTTTTATTCCAAATTATCCATAAATGTGAAATGATAAAAATTGAAAGTGGAATCTGACCAAGACCAGCATACTATTTCAAGATTAACATGATTAGCAATTCAACCTTTAAAGTAGTTTTTTTATTTGTTTCAAAATTATAGAAGCCAGAGCTTTATACAGTGCTCTTCAATATAACTTCACTTCATAGCACCAGGAACACAAAATGTCCAGCATATGATCTTTGTCTGGTCATCTGTCTCAGCAGTCACTTTCCGATGTATTAGAGATGAAAAATCCATTTTATTTTTTTATTTTTCTTTACACTAAGCAAAAATTTATTGATACAGTCCATTGATATTTAGTTAGATCATGTGTTGAGTTCAAACATATTTTTTTAGGTTTTGATCTGTGCAACAAATAACCTGAAAATGTTTATTTGGCCTAGTTATTAATTACAAGGTAGGTATACCTGCAAAGAATATAGAGCAATAGATATCTACACATAACAACAATTTAAAACAGCTTTGTTTTTTTTTCCTTTGGAACAGATGCATTTCATTAGCAGGCTTGTGAACAGTAACACAAACATATAGGGCATAGACAGATTTTAGAGCACTGCTGCTGGCTAGAACAAACTAAAGAAGGATGAACTAAACATATATATGCAGGTAGAACAACAAAAGACCCTACATTTTTCCTTCACAAATTTGAAAACCAAATGCAATGAGTGACATGACAGTAGACAGTAATACCAATAACACCAATAATAGTAATCATAAGAATTATAATAGTAAAATCCAGGGTTTTTTTTAAATGTATTATTAAGGAAAAAAAAACAACAAATCAGAAATATTGTGTTGAACTCTACAGTACAAAAATAAAAATAAAAATTGCTGATGCCACAAGGTTTTCTTGCTTAGGTGTTCTTGTTTCCTGGGTTTTATGTTTGTTAGCTTTTGTTTTTCACAAATTTTACTGAAGTTCCAGGGGTTAATAAGGTTCTAAGAATCTATAGGTTGGTTTATTTCACTAGTAAAAAGTCTTATACTATTTAAAGCATTGAAATAGTTTAATATTTTTCAAGAAGCAGTGCTGCAGTTTAAAATATTGATTCTCATGTTAAAAGCCCACACACCAAGACCTTGTCTAAGCTTCACAATAATCCCTTTGCACTGACCTTGGGAAGCAGAGTATAGGTCTATGTGATAGGATGCACTAACTAGGGTTTTGCATTTTTTTTCATCAATGATACAGGATTGTATATTGATAAACATGTACTAAGGAGGTTTCAATAGGGTGTTTGGTTGCCAGTATACACCACAGAATATCAGATCATTTGTTGAAAAAATGGTTCTACCCATGCACGTTCTTTTTAAAAAGCATCTGGTTATGGTATTTTTTTTTTTTCTGCACTCTGAAAAAAAAGTTTAAAACAACAAAACCCCCAAGAAACAAACACACAAAAACCTGAAGAATTCATAACAAAGATAATGGTAAAGACAATGTGTATAGGTTTATTTAGAAAAATAACATTCCTTTACTTAAAATCGTAATCATTATCTTTTTTCTCTGGTGTGTATCTTTTAACATTTACAAAATCTGTGAGATCAGAAGAACTCCCTACATCAAAAAATAACAAACCAAAAAAAAATGCAAACAAACAACCCACCAGACTTAAATGGTTATTTGAAAGTTAATTATTTTCAATAGTAATTATTGCGTGGGTCAGTACTGCATGTAGTTGAGGTAATTGCTGAAAACTTTCAAGGTCCAAGGAGATGTGAACTTCTCTACCTTAAGTTTATGAGAAAAGCATTTGTTTTTAAAGGATGAGGTGGAAATAGAGATTGTCAAACCATTAGAATGCAAACTAATGAAACATCTAGATGGTTATGAATAAAACAGAATTCTGCAGAGGATTCAAATTACAGTGTGCACAGTCTCCTTGCTTATGCTTTTATGGTTATGGTCATCCTTCAGCAAATCACAGCAAAAGCTAAACCAAGAAAAAGTTAAGAATTAGTTTGTGATTTAAAATCTTATTTTTTCTGAGAGGAAAAAATATCAGTTAGAGGATAATACAGAGAAATAAGGAATTTGATCTGGCTTCAGTAAAGATGAATAGGGAAGTATCTTGATATTCCAAAATGAAATAAAAAAAAAAGTGTAAATTTCATTATAAAATTGCCCATTCTCAGCACTCTTGTTTTTTTCTATATTCAGAGGGAATGAGTGTCTGTAGAAACAGAATTGCCTTCACAAAATTTTTTGCAGTGAAGCATTTTCAAATTACTGAAAACACTTCTATGGGTTGCCACTGACCAAAACTTGCTAGAATAGTTAGTATGATTAACTCCTTGAGGCAACTCTGACAGATAACACTGCTCATAACAGAGTTAGAGTCTGTAACAACATAGAAAAATGGAGGTAGAAATAATCTTATCAGATAGATGATGAGCTATTTCTATTCTGTTGTCGCCAATAATTTGTACTCTTTGAGTATACTGCCACATTTATCTCTTACATTGCAATAATATTTTTCCATATTCGTAAACAATAAATTAGGACATGTCTATTTCTAAATCAGAATGAAAAAAATGGTAGTTTCTCAATAGTTTATTTTTTAAAAAAAGTACGTCTCTCATTTAGTGATACTTGAACTGTCTAGGCTGATTACTGAATGAAATGATAGATATACTTGAATCATTCAGAAGGATTTTGACATCTATTTAAAACTCTACTAAAAGAGGGAAAGGGATAGAAGAGGAGCAATGGAATGGA
>VXBO01000242.1:526621-564329 GCA_013400135.1 Rhinoptilus africanus | reverse complement strand
CCTGGGGCTGTGGGCCCGCCGGGGTGCGGGCGGTGGACGTCGGGTACCGGTCCTCGTCTTCTCTTCGGTACCGGTGAGAGCGCGCCCGAAGACCGGGCCCAGCTCCGTTTGGGCTCCGGGCCTGGAGCACATGGGAGGTGGGGAGAGGCAGGAGGAGCCGGGTGAGAGCAGCCTGGAGAAGGGAAAGCGAGGAGGAAACCGTGGTGCTGTTGGCAGGGCATAGGTGGAGCCTGATTTTGTAGGGGGTGCACTGGGGTGGGCTGAGATTTGGTGCCGTAGCCAAGTTGCAACATGGGAGGTTCCCATCAGAGACAAGGAATATGAGGCAGGGACTTCTACGGGGTTTGGGACCTCCTTTCATGGAGGTATTCCAACTTGGATAGGGCCAGGCCCTGATAAGCAATATGATCTATGTTGTCCCTACTTTGGGAGGGAGTTGGACCAGAGATGTCATCCAGAAATTCATTCTAGTCTATATTATTGTGTGATTTTACTTTTTTTTTTTTTTTTTTTTAAGGGAACAAAGCTGTTAGTAGCAGTGCTTTGAGGATCCAGAAATAAGGAGCGAGGAAGGATTTGGCACTGTCCTCTCAAGTGCTTCTCTGGAGCGGTGGGTGGGTACAGCAGACTGTCAGGAAGATGATGGCTGTCTCCTAGATATGTGCCTTTTTGCGGTGAACAAACCTATTGGGAGCAAGCTGTTGAGCATTTGGATGAGAACAGAAAGAGTCCTGATCTTTGGATGGGCAGAGACTAAAGTGCAGTAGGCCTGGCTGAAAAATAAGTGAAGGCTGAGAGGCAGTTTAGAAACAGTGCTAAACTTGGCAAATATGTCTTCAAGCATGAGAGGTAGGACCTCTGTAGGCTTCGGGGTTTTTTGTAGGTGATCAAGGTATGAGAGCTTTAGTCAGAGAAGAAAAACCTAATGCAAAGAGGTCAAAATTATTTCTTTCCTTTCTATGTTCATTAAGAAGAGTCTTCAGCCACATAATTTTATTTTGGGGGGATTTGTAAGGGGATATCTGTATATGAGTTGCTGAAGAAACATTGTAGAGCAAGCACATTGAACACTGCCACGCTGCTTCACAGCCAGCTGCTCTGAGCGTAGCTTTTTTGCCTCAAAACTGCTCTACCGTGGGAAGGACTAAAACGAGCTTAATGTAATGCTGTTTTATAAAAAGACTTTTAGGAGATGCCTGCAGAACTGCCGGTTGGTTGAATTACAGAATCACAGGGTTGGAAGGGACCTCTGGAGATCATCTAGTCCAACCCCCCTGCCAGAGCAGGGCAGTAAACTACATTGGGATTTTCAAAAGGCATTCAGAGTGGTTTGCCACCAAAGGCTCTTAAAGAAATTAAGCTGACGCAGGAGAAGGAATTTGTTGCTTGATGAAGTAATTGGCTAAAAGATGGGAAACAGAATATCAGCTGTCACAGAGGGGAGTGAGGGGGAGGTTTTTTTCTATCTTTGCTAGGGCCTGTGTTCAGCATATCATAAGCTATCAGGGAAAAAAAAAAAAGTGAATGCTGAGTTGACTCGTTTATCTTTTCTTTATTGCAGTATATCAGTTATCACAGTGCCATCAGTGAAGCTTTGAAGTCTTTGTGCTCATGGATGGCTGAATGATACAATAGCAGGTAATATTAACTGTAGGTGAGTGCAGAGATGCAGCACGGGGCGGAGACAATCACAACTTTGCTGTTACGTATATATGCACGTATTTATGTAAAGTGTGTGTGTGTGTAATACTTGGGATTCAAGTGAACATACAGGAGTGAGACCTTGGGGTAATAATAGGCATTTCTTATAAAAAAAGCAGCGTAGTGCTCAGCAGGTGTACAAAAGGAGAATGAACATAATTAATTATAAATCTAGAAATTATATATATTGTATATAAATAAAATATATATTATATATAGATAGATAGCTGTAGTTTGCACACATTTGGAACATTGTAGGCAGATGCGATCCTCATCTCAGAAACGAGTAAAGGAGAAGCCTGAGATGTTCAGAGAAGGTACATAAGGATAGGTAAGGATAACTGAAGGTAGGGGGGCAAGTTCAGTTGTAGGAATGAATTTGTCTTTGTGGAAGCTTTTGTCTGGAAGAGATAATCTAAGCAGAATATGATAAAGGTCCACAAAATTGCATGCGGAATGAAGTTTAATAGGGGAATGATTATTCACTGCGTCAGTACAACTCATTGATTACTCACTGCTAATGCAATAGCTACAGCATCCCAAATGAAATTATGGAGTGGCAAGTGTTGACAAACCAAAAGGGAGCTGGCTTTGGGAGTCCCGGTACATGCTAAGAGTTCGCAAGGCTTCCAAAGCGGACTGAAAAAAATTCCCTAAGTTAGTTGTCATTGAGTTTCTGCCTCAAACATCTGGAAGAATAGATAATATTTTAATAAAATATCACTGCATTTTTTGACCATTTATTACACTCTTCCCCACTATTGAACTGTCCAGTACTGGAGGCATGTTACTTGTCCACATGGATTTGTTGAGAGACAGTGCAGGGATTTTGATGAGTTTCAGCAGCCTTACATACCTTTCTTGCAGAAAACTGAGCAACTTGGGCAGTAGTGAGTTATAGGTGTTCAGAAGGACCTATTTATTTTGCTCTGTGTGGCTTTGCTTATGCAAGTTTCAAATGTGATGTATATAATTCTAGTAAAGTTCTCTTCAGACCTGTGCTAACAGAAATGCTTTTCATTCACCCTTTTTTTGTTGTTATATTATGCCCACTTTTCTATGGATTGGATATTCACTTTTAGAATGAACAGAATAAGGTGAAAAAAGTTATAAACAAATTCTTCAGTCAGGGCTGAAAGGTTCATCTCAGAGGATTGGAGGTGGGTGGAGTCAAGTGCATTTTTTTATAGTAAATATTTTATTTTTTTTTTAAGGACTGTTTTGTCTTCACAATGTTTGGGGACTTATTTGAAGAGGACTTTTCCTTTATTTCAAACAATCATTGTGGAAAAGGGAAGAAAGCAAAGCCCAGAGATTCTGAGCCTCCAGCTCCCAGGGATTTCACCAACCTAAGTGGTATCAAAAATCAGGGTGGAACCTGCTACCTCAATTCCCTTCTTCAGACTCTGCTTTTCACACCCGAATTTAGAGGTAATGTGTCCAAAGTATTTTTAAAGTAATGTTGGAATTGATTATTTTTTTTACAGTGACTTGCATTTTTAGTTATATATTAAAGAAACACCACAAACACAGATTGTTTTCAGGAACAGTTTGTTTCAGTTCACTTCAAGTAAGTTATTACAGAATACTCGGAACTATTGGTCTGTCCAATTAGTATCACCACTTACTTCTGCACAAAAGATAAGTGTTACAAACGTTACGTTTTCTTACAGGTAGACAGTCTACAGTTTGTGTACATAAGAATGGTTACTGCTGTCTGTAAAGCGTCATTCATTTTTTAATGCAACTACCGCAGTTCCTAAAAAAATGAATATTTTGCCATTTAAACACTTTCATGCTTACTTATGCTTTATTGTTACAGCTTGAACCAGTTGTAAGGATGCATGATGTTCAGAAATGTTGCTTAATGTCATACTTTGCAAAAAGGAATAGCATCAAAATGCTTGACAGTTAAAATATAATAGGTCTTTAAAGAGGAGAGTTTTTTTTTTAAAAATAGGCATTTTTCTGTACATTTACAGAGGCGCTGTTCGCTCTAGGACCTGAAGAACTTGGGACTCTGGATGATAGCAGTAAACCAGACGCAAAGGTATTTAAAATTTTCTTGTCGTTAGTCACTGCTGAATGCTGATTCGTAAGACTATTGTTTCAATTTGCATGAGACTCCTTACCAGAATGAATGAAAACCAAACTTTGATGCTGAAAGGCAGTTGGATTGGCTGATCCACAGATGTAAGTTTTCAGCGCCGTAAGCTTTTGCTTCAAAAGTAAGATCATAGAATCATAGAACGTGTTGGGTTGGAAGGGACCTTTAAAGGTCATCTAGTCCAAACCCCCTGCAGTGAGCAGGAACGTCTAAGATATTGGGCCTATTTCTGCTGAAATTGATAGCAGAGGTCATTTTGTCTTCAAGAGGTGTAGGAACAATCTCAAAAGTCTGTACAGACCTTTCTTAGATTTTTTTTTTCCCCTGTAATTAAAGCTATAGTGCTACAACCTACTTGTTACCTGGGGGGGTGGGTTGGGGGGAAGTAAATGCATGCAGCCTGGATAACTGCACTGATGCTGTCCGAGGGTTTAACTGCCCACCCATGCACAAGATGGTACGGAATTGGAATGTAATCTTTGTTTGAAAAGTGCTTACTAAAGTTGACTACAGAATTGAATTCTTTAGTTCTTTGGTTAAAGTGACAGAGCTGGGTACTTGCAAAATTTTGTTCTTGATAAAAGATAAATATAGGTAACTGATTAGGCTTGTTGACATTAACCATTCTCCTTCCCATCTCGTTCCACCCCCCCCACCAAAACCCTTTACTGAGCAAGGAGTAGCCCATGCTAAATCTGTATGTCGTGATGTCTTGTAGCTGAGTTCCTAGGGTTTAGCATTATGAAAAATATGAGGAAATTGTCCTTTTTTTATTATGGTGATGGCTTAACTTTAATCCGTACAGTTTTGCTTTATCACAAAACGTATGTTCCATGACTGTATTTGGCTGAGTAAGGCGAGGCATTGCAGATTTTTGGGAATCAAGTCTGACTGATTTGGTGTGGATTGGGTAACCAGTGAAAGCCATAGAGAGTGGTGGTTTATGACAAGTTTTGTACTAAATTATTTTTCTTTTTATTTAAATGATTGGCTTGAAGACTTTCTGATCCGCTGGGTATATTTTGTTTTTGATTTCTAGGTTCGAATAATTCCATTACAACTTCAACGGTTATTTGCTCAGCTTCTGCTCTTGGACCAGCAGGCTGCATCTACGACAGACCTTACCGAGAGCTTTGGGTGGAACAGTCATGAGGTACAAATCTCTATCATTGAAAAACTTTTTCCTGAATGGTGATATTTTTTTTTTTGAAGTTTGACATTTAATAAAGAAATATCTTAAAATATTTCAAGCTGCAGCGATAGCATTGAACTGGGTCACCTGTTGCTGTATACTATTGTATCTCCGCATGAAGTGAATGACGGTTGTTTATAGTGAGAAACAGAAGAAAATTGTTCTGTTAAATACGATTTCAGTAGCTTTTCCTTTGTTTTTACGGGAATGTTTTTCCAACAGTAATTAGGGTTCTTGTCCTTCAAATACTTAGATTCTTACCTACATTGAACTGTGTAACTCAGCATTAAGTCTAAATCTACCCAAGTGAAAGTGTCTTGTATGGGTTATAGTTTATGTAGCTACTCAGAGAGCATAACTAAATTAAGAATAAAAAAATGTAAAAGAGGTAGTAATTTACTACTCAAGGTAGTAAATGGGTATTTACTATAAATGGGTATGGGTAAGTCATTGAGGCAGCTGTCTTTCTCACAGGTAATATATGTTGGTTTTAAGCAGTAAGCAAAGCAGATGGTGCTATTTTTATTTCTTCAAGTTTGGGGTTTTTTTAATCATGCAGGAAATGAGACAGCACGATGTGCAGGAATTAAATCGGATTCTGTTCAGTGCTTTGGAAACTTCCCTTGTGGGGACTTCAGGTCATGACCTTATTAACCGATTGTACCATGGGATTGTTGTCAACCAGATTGTTTGTAAAGAATGCAAGAATATCAGTGAGAGACAGGTAAAGCCACATGATTTTCCAGTATAGATTTCTGTTCAGTCTGTTGAAGATACTTTAAATGTTCTTTTTTTTAAACTCCAAAAATGATTACATATTTCTTGAGTGTCACTAGTGGCCTTGTTGGATGTGGGTACTGTGTATTGGTTAGAGTGCTGCAGACTTGAAAACGTGAAAATTATGCATGACACTGTTGTTAAGTCTTGGCTGGCATTTTCTAAACCACCTACGTCAGGCTGTGACTCAGGGGAAAAAACGAGTGTTATTGCGTCTTCTGAGTTGCAAGTCTTGCCTCTAGTAGATACGGTTAGCAGAGAGCCGAACGTATCTTTACAGTCTTTTCTGCTCTTCGTAATTTAAGAAAGTCTGTTTGGTTTTTTTAATTAATTTCTCTTCTGTGGATGTATGGGGTTCCCCATCAGCAATGAAAGTGAAATGAATGCTTACATCTGCTGTGGTGGGTGGGATGAGTATCTTTCTACTGTATTGTAAACTTACACCACCTACTACCTTACTTTTTGTTGTACTTCTGCGTAGGAAGACTTCTTAGACCTAACAGTGGCGGTAAAAGGCGTTGCTGGCTTGGAGGAGGCCCTGTGGAACATGTACGTAGAAGAAGAGTACTTTGAAAATGAGAACTTGTATCAGTGTGGAGCCTGTGATAAACTTGTTGAAGCTTCAAAGGTAATGCCTTGGTGATTCTCAGTGTTGTTTGCTAACAGTTGGGAACTTCATTTACATTGCTGTGTCTACCCTCTAACTCCGGAAATGAAAAATCTGTATCGTTAGTCAGGCGGTATATAACAAGAGGATGCCAGAATCTGACCTGTTCTTTAAACCTTGGCAACTATGTCAAGAAAAGCTCACATGACTTATTTCTCGACTTCAATGTTGTTGCAGTCTTTAATCTAACTAATGGTGAATGGGATGGCATGTAGTTTCGAGAGTGTTGCCTCATTCACGCACCTCTATGGGCACCTGGCTTTGGGCATTTCTAACAGATAAGCTAGAATATAAAAAAACCCACAAACTAACAAAACAGCTCCATGTAATGAAGAAAACAATGGAAATTCTCTCATGAAGAACCCAGATGGGAGAGGAAAAATAAGTATCAAGTGTAGCTCTGCACAGGGAAATGAGTTCTGTTGATCCAGGTATGGCATTGCTTCCCTGATGCGGAACATGTTCTTGCAGTGATAAATTAACACCTTAGTAGGTGCTTTCAATATGTTTTGTAGTGCTAGAGCCTTCAGGTAGGAATGGATTCATGCAAGGAACTACCCAGCTCTTCTCATGTGTAAACCACTAGGTGTGTTTTCACAGTGTGTGCCTGCGTTGTTTCCATCCGACAGCTTGCCTCTGGTATAACCCCCAGCACTTTGCGTCCTCTCTCTGTGAGCTCTCGGTGAGCTTTTCAGCCACTTGCCACATATATTCTGATGGCATTTTTCAGACCATTTCTGTTGCATTTGTAGGCAGCCCAACATTCACGCAGCAAGCGGCTGCACAGTACATGTGGGAGCGATCTCATTTTCTGGACAATATACACACCCCTTGATTGCTTTTAGGACGTCAAGATGGTAGTGAACTTGAGAATTAAGGAATACATTTTAAAAATGAAAACACTGGTCACTCTGCCTGGTTGTAACAAAGCTTTGTTGGGAAGTAAAGAGTTGACCGTAGCAAAGTGGAAATGTTATTCTGTATAACTGTGTGCTTACAGCTTTTCAAAATCATTTTACAGTCTGCTAAACTACGCAAGTTGCCACCCTTTCTCACTATTTCTCTCCTGAGATTTAACTTTGACTTTGAGAAGTGCGAACGATACAAGGAAACAAGCTGCTACACATTCCCCATCCGGATAAATCTGAGGCCTTTTTGTGAGCAGGTTGGTACTGTTATATTTGTTAAAGTTTCTACATAAGAGATCCGGTATCTCAAGGACAAGTTAGTTATCTTTTATTTTGCATTTTGTCAGGGCAAAGTATTCGAGAAACTTTGTGGGGTTTTCATGTGTCCCTCATTCCAAATTTTGGGATTTCCAGTTTTTTTCCAAAGGACCACCCTTCTAACTGAATGGGAGATACCTTGTAGCTACGCAAGGGGAAAGGGTATAATAATTACTTAAAACGTAATCTGACATTTTCTTGAAAGGAAGATTATCACCTGAAAATTGAAATTAAATTTGGGTTTGTATTGTCATTGTCTGATGAAGTCATGTATAAATTTAGCTAGTATTTTTTATGTGCCTGTCTTTGCATTCATCTGTATGTATTTTGATTATAAACAGCTATACTAGTGCTTGATGACAATTTTGATCCTTAAAATACGTAATGAATATACTTAATAGAGACGCTGTTACTGAAAAAGCCATTTTTCTTACTGAGATACAGTGCAAGCTTGAAAATTTCTCAGTGTTTGCATCTGAGGAATCTTTTTTTTTTTTCAGATGGTTTGTGTATATAAATTATGTATATATGCATCTGAGGAATCTTTTTTTTTGTTTTCCAGATGGTTTGTGTATATAAATATGTATATAAATTATATTTATCTATATATGCATCTGATGAATCCTTTTTTTTTCAGTTGGTTTGTGTGTATAAATTTTTCTATAAATTATGTATATACATGTCGCTTGTTTTTTGATTCTAGTCTTTTAAACAAAATACGCTTGGTTATGAACAAACAGGTTGTGCTGCTCTATTATTTGCATCAATATTTCATTATTTTAAGTTGCCAGTATTGTTCACAATCAGACCTAAAAAGCTGCTTAGTAATCCCGTTCCTTTTCTCTGTGGTTTGTGTCAGTCCCTACTTGTGTTCCCCAGCGCTGAAAAGCCAGTTCAGTCTCTGCACATGTGAATATACTGAGAAATATCTGAAGCTATGCTGATGGTATAAAACTCTCCTTGTGTGAAAGAGTTACTGATATATGTTATTGTTGTTATTATTGTTTTTCTTTTTAAAGACTGAAATGGATGATTCAGAGTACATGTATGAGCTCTTCTCTGTTATTATACATAAAGGTGGCTGCTATGGAGGACACTATCATGTTTATATCAGAGATGTGGATGAATTAGGAAACTGGCAGTTACAAGTAAGTCCTAAAGGCTTTTCCTTCCTGAAAAATATGTCTCATTTTTCAGAGAAGGATTAAAAGCTAGTGGATAGAATGTACATCCAAACTAATTAATATTTTTGCAAGGCATTTGGTCTCTTACCTCATTGGGAAGGCTAGTTTTCCACAGTGGGCGGTCTCTGTGGAGATTTTATAGCAAATTTGGGTCTGCTAAACTATCTCACGTTATTGGGCTCACTATAAATAAATTAATATCTTTGCTCAAGACTGGCACAGTCATTTTAATGGATGACTCTGGCCGTTTGTAAATAACGCAAATGGCTTTTCTCTTTAAAAAACCTGATAGTGGATATTCTGTATGACAATATACAGTCTGCAGCAGGTGGCAGAGACAGCTTATGGGAGTTTCCTTCACGCTTCTAAATTGTGCATGGTAGTGTTCAAATAGAATACAAAAGCACTAGTTGTGTGTGAAACAGCAGTATTTGTGAGTCTGTTGCTTTTCTTATACAGGAGGAAGAGGATAGGCTGATTGAAGATAAGCCTTTAAGAGTTACGGAAAATGGCAAAGAAACAGAAAATCCATTGGCAGTGTTGAAAGGGATTTTATCAGAGGTATGGTATGTAAGGAGTTTACTGCTTTGATTTTGATATTAAGAAACCTAGAAAGGGTTAGTGTATGCAAGAGTGGGAAGGTTTCAGTGTACAGAACTCTTCTGAACTTATTGTGAAGCATATAAAACTGGTAACTTTACCTGACTTCAATACTAATAGTGTCTCTTCATACAGAAAACAGCCCTTTTTGACTATTTCTTAAGTTGCTTAGGTAAACTGTTGCAAAATATGATGTTACATTGGCTTATTAACAAATAGGAATGATTTAAACACTTCAGAATTGACTTTTGTAGCCTTTTGTTTTAATTTTTGTGTAGGAAGAATCGAAACAAATTCCTGTGGATCAATTAGGGCAGAAATTATTGGAGAAATATGGGGTGTCCTGGAATAAGAAATACCGAAAACAATGTGGAGCGTTACGGAAGGTAATACACGTGTATGTTAATTTGGTTTTTACTGTTAAGATAACTTTATGTTTATATTCCTATTGAATGGTCAGTGGATGGTCATTGAAAATACTGTCACTTGGACTAGCAAGATAGAGGATGTGTAAGAGGTTTGTAAGATCAATTAGTGAACTGGGGAACACAGACAAGACTCTCAAGGGACTGTCTCCCTGAATGTGCAGGGTGGTTGATGTCTGCCATCTCTTAAGAGCCACAGTTTTGTTTTGTGTAATTTGGACACCACGCTTGTTGGAAGTATCTGCTAAAACAAAAGCCGAGAACAGAGTGGATAAGCTGGGCAAAACCAGATGAGGTGGTTTTAATTTCTTGAGATGCCACGATGGGCAGCATTAATTTGGGTAAGGTACAGCTCAGCAGACCAGAACTGAGCTCAAGATCCCTGTCTGGGGATAGAAGGGAGCGCTTCTGTGGAGACCGGGGAGTGGAAAGTACCAGTGTCAGAGAGATAAACTGGTTGGGCTGGTGCTCTGTGTGTCTGCTAAAGCAGTAGCTTTTTGATAGCCTATAGGGCATCCATTGCTCCCTATGCGACCTTTCCGGGGCCAGAGTGTATGCGCTTGTGGGAAGTGTTTTAAGAGCACTCTAGTGTCTCAAGCAATCCTTGAAATTCAGAAGTTAGTCTGATGTAATTCTTAGTGATGCATGTTTGTTAACAACAATTCTTTTGCAATGTCTTGCGTGATAGTTTGAAGTTACATATGAAATGAAACGAGCAACAGCATGTAAAAGATCAGGTGGGTAAGTGGTGGTAGGAAAATTACATTTTTCTGTCTAAAGTGAGGAGGAATACATGAGGATGCACCATAAACCTAAGGTTGAAGGGATGGGGTTTGTGTATCAATTTGAGGATGAATTGGGTGAAGTAGCTAATGCAGGTTGCTGTATTTAAAACTGTGTCTTCATCTTGTCCTTGCTTTGCTTTTAGTATTTGCAGAACCATCCTCAGATATTTCAGTTCAGTCCTGATGAAAATAAGGTTGGTTTGAAGGAAAAACACAAGCTCCTGTTTAAGTCAGATTCTCAAGGACAAGATCTCCAAAGCCCTCCTCAGAAGAATGATGTGCAGTGGAATTCAGAAAAGACCCCTACAAGGCTAAGGGACAGTTCTGCTGGTTGCCATTGGTTTGATCTGAATGATTCAAAAGTCCAGCCGATCAAGGAGGAGGATATTGAGAAACAATTTCAGGGTAAAGAGAGTGCCTACATGCTGTTTTATCGAAAATCTCAGTTAAAAAGACCGCCTGAAGGTACACAAAGCTCATCTTGATATTCTGGGGGCTTCCTTCATCGACAGTTTGTTTTCTGGAAGGCAAAGGCTGTTGGGCCTTTCTGTCCTTACCAAGAACTGAAGATACAGTTTTCTTTCTAGTGCTCTTGTGAAAAAAGGGTTAACTAAGATATGCAGAGGTTACCTCCAAGGAGGTAGTGACCAGTTAATTAGCTGTGGCTGACACTAACTCTTTTCTAGTACGCTTCACAAATACTAGCAGAACATCTCCTACTAAAACAAGTACAAGTTGTTGCTAACAGCATTCATGTATCAGTTTTCCCTGGGGAAAGAGTGATGGGAAGAAGTAAAAGCACTTGTTCTTTGTGTCGTCTTGCAGTTTAATTTTCTCTATTATCAAAGAATGCAACGCCATTGCTCTGAATTTTCCGTGATTACCGTACTGTAATGTCGCATCTTGATCACTTTTCTTGTTTGCCAAAACACGTGTCGAGCAGCTGAGGCCAAACTAGCCTATATTATTTGTTGCAGCGCGAGGAAATCCAAGGTACCAAATTCCTGAACACCTTCTGAATGAAATGAATGCTGCTAATACTGAGCTGCAAAAAAAGAGGTATATTAATGTAAACGTACCAGTCTCTTAAACAGCATTCTTCATCTGCAGATCTCCCAGGCGATTTAAAATGAAAGAAACTTGTTGAGTTGAGCCAGATACTAAAATGATTCAACGTCAGGGAGGTTAATTGAGGAATTCAACTTGTATATCCGGACTCTGCCTTCTACTGGTTCCCTGCCTCCCTGTTAGTGGCGTAACTGTAGGCGTTCTACAGAATTTCAAGGGAAAGTTACATACAGTTTAAAATTGCACCGATTTTTTTTTGAAAATCAGTGCGATTCTGGAAGGAGAATGGAATATGTTATCTTAATTATATTTATAGAGGGAGTTCTCCATTGGGAGAAGGGGGAATGACTTGCTTTGCTGGGAAACAACAGATAAATGGTATCCTTTGTCAGAAATGTGGAGGGCAAAGCTAGTGGTATTCAGGTTGGCTGAAACTTTTCTTCTGTTGAGAAACACACAGAACTGATGATATGCCTGAATCACAGTTAAGCTATCAAAATACAGACACACGCAAGAGACACAAATCTTGTGTGCTATCTCTGTACTGGGCAGGTGTCATTCTTTTAATTTTTTTTTAAATGGTGTATTTGCTGCTACATTTAGCTACTAGAACAGGATAGAGGTGTGAAGTTGGAAGGCATGGCTGTGTCTGTCCTCACTCAGTTTCCGTGCAGTTTTTCTCTCTCTGCATTTCAACAGAGTACTGATCTGGAGCACAGCCTGAAAAAAAACCCCTATAACCTCCGTATTTCTAAAGATGAAGTTTGCCCTTCTGTTTAGAAAGGTAGAAGCAAGGTGTAGAAACGCACAGAACGTACCGCTGTAGTGCTTATGTGGAGGATGCCTAGGCTAGCTCCATGTTGTACAACGTGTAAACCACTGTCAGCTTTGAGCACCTCTTTGCACCCCTTGACGGAGCGGGGAATGCGACAGTGAATTTGGCCTTGAGGGTGTCAGTCCCAGGACAGCTGAACAGAAGCATCTCTGAGATAAGCTAGCCATTTGTCGGTGTTCAATTCACTAGTTTATTATTGTGTTATTCTTTCGAAGAGCGGAATGTGACTCGGCAGACAATGGCATTGATTTACATCTCCATTTGAGCTCCTGTTACAAATTTCACAATGGGGCTTTGCATCCTTCACTCACTTGGAGAGAGAGTGTTGTGAATTTGACTATTGATAGAAGAAGAACGCTAGGAGACCTTCGACAGTCAGTATTCCAGGTATTTGATATATTAAATAAACACTTCATTTTTACATGAGCTACAGCAACATTTAGTATGTGTTTGTCCCGCAAGTTTTGTCTCAAGGAGAAATTTTGAACAGTAAATGTTACTTTTAGGAGGCTAAAAAACTATATGGATTTACAGAGAAGGAAACATTGGTTTGAGGTCTGTTCTTGAAGTGCTGAAGGAGCCATGAAATTGATGAAACTAACTATGTAGACTTTAAAGCCCTCATATGTGAATTATTTGTATTTGGGCAGCATGTCCATGCCATCGTGGGTATGGATTGATGCTTTGCAAAACTCCAGGCTTATTCTTAACATTTCAGTTTGACAGATTTGTGTTTGTATTTTCAAGGAGCTAGGTGGCCTTAACAGGAAATCATCAGAGTAGTTTAAGGAAAAAGATTAACAGTTAAAAGAAATATTTAGCTTCACTATTGACTGTTTGATCTTTGCATTTATTCTCTAGTATGATACAGGAATATGACAATTGGTAAAATGCTTTTTTGTAGATATCTAAATCAAAGCTAACTTAATGTCAGGAAACGCTGCTTTTCCTGTACCTCACAATCTTTGCTTAAGTGTTCACTTGAAACTTTATTTTTGGCTATCTGGTGTCTAGTCGGAAACGTCAAGTCCTAAATTCTTGACTGTTTTCTGTGTAACTTGGCTTGAGAAGTAAATAGCTGTGACTTGTTCAGTGTCAAAGTGAGCTCGGCAGCCAGGCTGTAACAGCTTTGGCAAGGTTGTAATTTTGAGTGATGTGAATTATTGCTTGCCATTGTTTTATATATATTTTTTAATTATTTTTTTTTTATTCTTCCCAATTAGATGTTGGAATCTTGGGAAGGAGACATGATTCTCAGTATTGCCAGGCCTTTACCAGCAGGACTGCATCTTTACCAGGTCCTTGATGGTAAGACTACTACATACAAGGCTTCCAGGTTATTTATATGTTGTATTTACTGCAGACATTAAGGATTTCATATATAAAACGTCTTGGAGATGTGTATTACTAAACACTCTTCAAACTCAAACTTACCTGCAAGTCCACTGCTATTATTTAGGACACTTTTTATTAGTGAAATTAAGGGGTTTGAGACCTTTATATGGAAACTTTGCTGCGAAGTGCAGTTAAAACTGCAGCCCTTATGCAGGTTAAACACATTGGCTGACAAAAATGTGCCAGTCTGTATTTTGACCTTGATTTGCTTATGAATGTTTGGTTTCATAGTATTTACCTAGTAGACAGAGGATGGAAGAGAGGAGCCAGGGTGGCGTAAAAGAAAAACCTTAGGTTACGTCTAAGCTGAAGTAGGAATTCTGTAAAGGAAAATGTTTACATAAGGAGGACGTTAATTTATTAAGAGTACATCAGTATTTTAAAATCATGAGTTCTGTCTCCAGCACTTCTAGGTGTTAGTCTTCCAAAGCCTATTCAGCCACTTTTGAATTTTGTAGTCTTTGTGACGCTCGCAGCTAATGTAAATATTCCTCCACATACTAGCGTGTGTTCTTTAAATGACAATGACTTTTAAAAAATCTGAATCTGACCTGTAGGAGGAAGGTAAAAGAAACTGCAGCAGGGACATAAGTATTGCAAAGAATGAGCTTGGAATGTACAGTATGTAACTCAGTTATTAAATCCAAGTTTTTTATTTTAAATCTATTGATTCACTGTTAAATCTCATGTAGATAATCCTGACCCTGCAGCTTTGCCAAGTGCTAACTTGGGGCTCAGTTTTGCAAGGGAAATTGAATTGAAACCTTTGTGCTGGGGCCCTCTTTGCTGTAGGGGTGCGTACCCACTTGTGTTGCTCTTGCTACATGCGTGAACCATAACTTAGCCCCTGAAGACACCCATCACACAGCAGCTTTTGTAATGCTCCGCTTGAGCCAGAGTAGAATGTGCCAGCGTGTTTCATTTGCCAGCTGACCCTGCTTCTCCGTTTCGTGGGGGGCAAGAACTTGATGATTTGCTCGATTTGCTCCTTTTTAGGAGATGAGCTGACTCTGGATGGCGTTGGGCTGGCTGATGGAGCAGACATCTTTGTGTGGAATGGGAAAGAGGTAAAAGAACCAAATACCCTCTCTCCTTGACAATTCTGAAGTGATAAGCTGCAGTCTCCAGACACAGGTTTGGAAATGTTGATCAGTTCTGCGGATGTGCTACTGATATACCAACACTGGCATTGGGGACACCGCTTCAGCCTCATCTAGGATACCTTGTGTAATGTACAATATGCTGCCTGATAAAATTATAAATAGCATAATACTCTGCAGAGTGTGATATGGGCAGATTGATAGGTAGATATCCAATGCCGGTTATATTGGAGTGTATTCTGAAAACATCCGGTGCCTCTTGGAAGGAGACTGGTTGATAGTAACGCATGAACAAAACCTTATCATTCTACGTATAACATGAGGCCTATGAATGATTACTTCTGTGTATGGTCTCCCTGTTATACTGTGCTCCTTTTCTAGTGTTGCATCTTCCTTTTAATATTAAGGCTTCTGCGTAACTTTCAAATACTTGCCTCAGTGGTTATGCAACACAGAATTTTATTCCATCTCTGTAATGGAATAAAATTTAATTTTAAAAGACTTTTGTTATAAAGGTATACATTTTCTTTCTGATTTATCACCCACCCCCAAAAACCAGAAGAAAACATCTAGTAACAGAGTTGTTCTTGTCGTGGTGGTACTTCTAGTATGGTCTTCACTGCTCCAGCTTCCTGTGTGATCACATTGCTTCAGTCAAGGAACTATTTTTTTGGCCTAGGTTGAATATCAGAAAGGCCAGATTTTAAAATCTAGCTCTCTTGATCTGCCTCAGTCACGCTTTTGGGTGGTTCTTTAATATTCTGACTGGCTAAATTCCCCTGTTCTTAATTTGATGGAGACCAAGTGTCCACTGGTTTCCCAGCTACTGTTACCGATATATTTGCTGTACACACAGGCTTGGAACAGACCTTAATGTCACTGTTTCTCTTCCCAGCACCTTTGACTTACTCTAGTTGTTTGTTCACTAGGCATTTGGTCAAAGGTGGTTTATTTCTGATGGGGAGAGAGGGGCCATCTTTGTGTCTCAATAATTTTATTGTTGTAATTTATTACTATCCAGTCTTTTCTGTGTTTTCTTGATCACCTTTGCATCAATCTTGCATTCCTCAGGTTGGCGGTACAAAGGTGATGACGGGCCCTGATCACGAACCTGTAGTTGTAAACGTTCTTCGTTTAGCGGAGCATAATGAAGGTGGGAAGGGTCAGCATTTCACAGAATCGCAGCACGTCTTTTCGTGCAGTACAAGACTAGGTGATCTGCGCAGAGCCTTAGCACCATCAGGAGGAATCATCTTAAAGAACGGCTCGGGACCAGATAAAGAAGCCAAGAACTGGGAAGTTTTTCTTGAAGAAGATATGAAGGAAACAGTCAAAAGTGTTGGTCTGACAGATGGATGCTCAGTACTAATCTTAGACAGCCATGACCAGAGGTAACCGTTTTGACAAGAAGTATAATTCAACAAAAAATCAATTTTGGCGAAATCTTTTTAGTTAAATTATGCTAGCTATGTAGAAATTTTTAACTAATTGTCACTTTGAGCTTTTTAATTCAAGGTAATGTAATCTTAAATTTTGGGGATGAGATACTTGGCAACTATTAGATATTTCTTCGCTCTTGAAGTGCAGATGCTGTCACATCCTTTGACTTAAGACTTATAAAGGGAAAAACCTAGTGAAAACAATTTTTGCCCAGTGTGCTGGCACATCTTTGGCATAACCTGAATTTCTGAGGTTTGAGTTGTGTGGCTCTCTGAGGGACTTGGTGGGATGAGAGATCACAGCAGTATCAGAAGAGTATGCAGCTCTGCTGAGTCCCCCAGTTGAATCTAAAGTTGCTAGGGGCAAATTTCCAGTCTCATTTCACTTCCCAGTGTTTAGCCCTGAGGTGAGGTTCCTGTTTTCAAAGACGTGTATATGTGCTTGTTGCATAAATTCTGACTTAGTAGTTGAAGCAGTGTTGAAAAATTGAGATTAAATCAAGCAGTGAGGATTCTTCATCAGAAACTGTTTCTGTGTTTATATATGGTAACAGAGAGATACAGAAAATCTCAAATTTTAGTTACGACTAGGTATGCTTTTAACATTATTTTTTTCCAGAAGCCTTAAATCCCGCTTCAGAAAGTGACTTAGACTCTAAAGTACCTTCAGGAACTCAAGTCCTATTGAAAGCCCGTTACCAAAACCTAATCCAGAGGTGCCTGGATGCTGCCCGAGGCCTCTGATTCTTATTCTGCAACATGCCATCACTATTAATGACCTAGGCATTATCGGTTTATTTGAGAGCTCTGGGATTTAGCAATCTAGCCCAGCCAACGTGTAGTTTTCCAGTCTTTGATCATCTTTGCACTGCTCATTTTTACAGCTTCGTGGATGTGTCAAGTGGCAATTTGACTGCTTTTACATACGACATCAGCTGGCTTCAAGTTAAGAACTTCTGCAGAACAGATGGTGAAGAGAAACATGTTAAAATTACTGCCACTATTGAAACAGTAAGAAGTCTGATATAACACAGCCTCTTTCGCTGAAAAGCCCAGTGCACTTGGGCCAATTAACCAGGAGTGGGTTTAGCCTCAGGGCTGAAGTTTTTCTGCAATGAAAATGGCGTGCATCTTGGAGTTACTGTTGCTGGAATACTTTGCTGTGCAGTAAGACTAATGCTTGTAACTGAAACCAGTGCAGCATCCATTAGTGTGGTTTAGTGTGAAACGATTTTCTTTTTGGACC
This sequence comes from Rhinoptilus africanus, assembly GCA_013400135.1. Taxonomy (NCBI): domain Eukaryota; kingdom Metazoa; phylum Chordata; class Aves; order Charadriiformes; family Glareolidae; genus Rhinoptilus; species Rhinoptilus africanus. The sequence continues at coordinate 546,582 of VXBO01000242.1, read as the reverse complement.
ATCCTGTAAATGTATGTTTGGTGAGGCTGTGTCAGTAAACAAAAGCTAAAAGAGAAGGAAAGTATTATTTCTTGCTTTCAACATAGGATAGAAAAAACACTGGTTTTCCCCAAGGGGTGGACTTCTCTGGTACCTTTTCTGCCTTTTACGGTATTTCTTGTTACGGAAAATAAGAAGTACTACTTAGTTTTGCTCACAAAATTACCATTTGTGAAATACGAGTCTTTTGATAGATCCAAACATTAAATACCACTTCATTTTCTTTGGAATACTGTTTTTAAGGAAAATTTCCACAAATGTCTTATGATATCAGTATCTTTATTTATTATATATATTGGTATGATAATATTAAGGAAATGTTTTCTCAGCTGTATATAGTATTAAGAGGAAAAAGAACATAACTATGGTGCATTTCTAGTGAAGGCTGCCGTTTGTGGATTGGCATTGGAACAGCAGAGGTGTTATTAGAGGTGTCATCCTGTATTAGAGGTGCTAACATTGCTTTCTTTTAGGTGATGTCGGATATCAAAAGGAAAGCAATACGGGAGCTTCAGCTAGAGGAGGAACTAGGTAAGTCTTCAGCTGCTTTCGTTTTAGATGTAGTAAAGTTAGAATTTAGGGGCTGGCTTCCTGCTTTTTGCACCAGTCTATTCAAAATGGCAAATCCATTGCTCTTAGGAGTTTTTTTGAGGAAGAAAGGGTGCAAAGGACTTAAAATTCATCTAATTTTGAATAAAATTATTATTTTTCCTAGCTTAAAAAAATAAATCAGTGTAAGTCTTGATTAAAATACACTTTATGAAGCTCTTGTTTTTCAGAAGCTGTTTGAGTAGGAATAATTTATTGCACTAAGAATCGAAGATAACTTTTTTTTTAACCTTATTTCTTTTTTTGAGAAACTCGGTTTTCCTTCTTTAAAGCTTTTGTGGTGTCTTTGCCTTTTGAAGCACTGGGCTAGTTTCGTAGTATTTTACTGATTGTGGCTAACAGTGGGCTTCAAAGAGAAAGTAATCTTTCGCTGAAATGACAGTGTCTCTAGGATTCTCTCTCCAATTGTACTTTTGATGGAATATCTCCAGAGGGAGGTCTCTAAGATAAACCTGTTGTCATTAATCTTAAACATGTTATCTATCTAAACTTCTGAGCTGAATTTGTTACTTGAATTATTTAATGCATATCTCTCTCTCTCTCTTTCCTGCTGTTTTTGTTACAGCAAATGACAGCTGTCTTAGACCTGTTAGTGGAAATGGGAAACTTCTTTCTCCAGGTAAATTTATTCATTTAATCATCTTTCTGTATGAAGTTTTGTTGGGAGACTTGAAGCTTCCCTCTGTCCTTTCTTGGGAGAAGTACACATGTGTAACTCCAGGCTTAACTGAAGCAGTTATGTGGGTTGTTTTTCACAGATTTACTGTTTATTTATAATACCAATACAAAGCTAGAGGCTAAACTTCAGGTGGGTTTTATTACTTGCATTCTAGCAAGTAGGAGTAATTCTAGGAGTAGTTGCCATCTTTAACTCCCTAATGTGGATCTGTAGTGAAGGCAGAGCCAGATTCTTCTCAGAGGAGCACATGGAAAGAGGTAGAGGCAGCAAACACACGTTTCAGCAAGGGAAATTACAGCTGGGTATGGTCTTGGGGGGAAAAGGAATTCACATTGGGAGTGGTCAAGCAATAGACACGGAGCCCTGGGAAGCTGGGGGATATCCATCCCTGGAGGTATTTGGAGCTTGGGTGGAAAAAGCCCAGTGTGAACTGATTTGGCTTTGGAGCTGGTTCTGCTTTGAGCAGAGGTTTAGACCAGGCAACCTACAAAGATGTCTTCCAACCTAAATTCTTCTGTCACTCCATATACCAGAAGTGGTGAGGAGGAACCTTCATACAAATATGGTTTTGCTCTAGTCATAGGAGGCTTAGAGAGCTGATGTTGACACTGTGGAAGCGAAAGTTCTGTAAATGTCACCGAACATTTCTATCTTACTCTGAAGAGCAGCGTAACAGAATGGATATTTTCAGGAAGCAGCAGCTTATGATGTTCTCTGTGTTTTTGTCCTCCCTGAAGTGCCTGAAGATTATACTGTCAAGGAAGCAGAACTGAAAATGGGAAGCTTGCTAGGACTGTGTCATGGGAAAGCTCCAACTTCCACTCAGGTATAGTAGTGCTGGGACTGAAGAGAGCCTTGTGCTGCTTTTTATGCTTTGCTTACCTCTCCCAATGTTTTATGCAGTCCTCTTTTTATGTTGTAATGGTTGCAAATGGCATGGAAAAAAGTGCTTGGTAACACTGAGAATTACACGTATCAGCATGAAGGCTCACATCATTTCTCTCGGTTGCAGAAGACCAAGAGCATATACATGACAATTAGTATAGCCCGTTTGACTAATGGTAAATCATTTATCGTTCATGTGTTCCTGGTTGTCCAGCTTCTGTGCTCTTGATATGTGTAGACTTTTGTAAAGAGCATAAAGTAAGAAAAGGGAGATCTTGCTCTTGGTATCTAAGTTTCAAATAGTCGAAGGAAAAAAAAGTTGTATATTTCTAAAGATCAGAGTTCCAGCAGGTTTTATTTCTCATTTGCAGCAGGAAAGTAGATGTACAGCTGGCTAATAAAGCTCTACTGATGGCCATAACTCAATTCCGTGTGCTTCTCTGTCCTGCTTGAATTGTTTGCTTTAGCCCATAGGAGTTTCAGTGCTGTTTGACTGATGGCAGGCTTGTACTGGTGTATGTATGCGCTAGGAGCTGTTATTTCACACTATTTCCATACATAAATATGTATTCTGATGGCTCATATTTGCTTTTTTAGCTCTTCTTATATTTTATTGTTGGGAGTGACCAAAACACAAGCCCTGAGATGGAGATCGTTGTGGAAGAGACTGCTTCCGTCAGAGAGGTAAGTCTAGTTGCGTTTGAAAGCTTTTGCCATTCCTGGGTCAGATCTGCTGCTTCTGGAGAGCTTTGCTTTATACCCGTGTGTCACTTCAGGCCACTAAGAGACACCGAGGCAAAGGAAGCGTTTCAAGTCCAAAAGGCCAGTGGGAAGAATGCCGTGATCTTTCACCAAGTAGTAAAGAGACATCCTTGCTTTTTCCCCGAGGATGAACAGAGCCTGACCGCTTCGTGCCTGGCTGACTGCTCCTTTTATTAGCAGTCCTCAGTGTGATACTCAATCATGGCAGAGCCTGCCGCGGTTCTGTGGTGGTTCATCAAAGTCTGAATGCACAGAATCGGAGTGAGAGGAGTCGTGAGGAACCGTTCAGAGGGCGAAGGAAGCAGTTCTTGGTACTGCCAATCCAGACTGCTGGCACAGAGTGCCAACATCTACAAGTAGTGGCTGGAAAGCGTTGAGTTTGTAGGTTTGATTTTTCAAATGTGCATTTTTTTCCAAAGGTGCATTTTCAAATGCTGGGACAGAATTTGTTCAAGTAAAGCAACAAACTGACAGGGCAGATTTATTTTTTTTTTAACAGCGTAAAAGCTGACTCACCTCATATCGTAAATTTCTCACCTGAAAACAATCTCATACTCGAAGGGTTTAATATATAGCCCAAACCCACCATTTTTATATAATTATATTGGTTTTAGGAATTAAGCAGGAATCAGTCACTCAGTTCTTACGTTATAAAATCCTTGTATAGATTTGCTGAAAGCTTTATTTCCCAACCTATGCACTGAGACAAATCTCATTGTGTGTTTCTCTTTTTTCAGTGTCTAAATTTAATGCTGGAAAAATCTGGATTGTCAGGTTAGTTGTGTTATATTGTTATTTAATGATATTTTTTAAAGGAATTTCCAGATTTCTAAGTTCTAGCTACTGTAAAACTTACAAGTCCGAAGTTTGTTACGGTGATCTGTGTTGTAATGCGAGGGGAGGAAAGAATTATAAATTTGCAGCCTTGCTCTTCTAGAAGCTGGCTGTGCAGTTGCTTTTGAAAATCGTGATCTGTTTCTCTATGTAATCTCTATGTAATCAAAATAGGGCAAAATTCACAGATACAGCAATGCTTCTATCTTTATTGCTTTGTTTAATATTACTATTTTGGAAAAAAAAAATAATTTGGCCTTGCATAGCAGTTTGTGATCTGACTACTCTCATTCAAAGAAATGTCAGACTTCAGTGGATTTTGATGGTCTTGTTTAAAAAGAATGTGAGGGATTTATTCCTCTCTCCCATCCCCCCTCAGAATTTATTGATGAGATGCCTTTTGGGCTTGGGTTTTATTAGTTACGAAAGTCAAATTTTGTAACTTGCAACAAATACTAGAAACAGAACTGTGTCCAGTTCTGGGCTCCCCAGTTCAAGAGAGACAGAGAATGGCTGGAGTGAGTCCAGCGAAGGGCAACAAAGATGACTGAGGGATTGGAGCATCTCCCTTACAAGGAAAGGCTGAACGAGCTGGGACTCTTTAGCCTGGGGAAGAGAAGGCTGAGGGGAGACCTGATTAATGTTTACAAGTATCTAAAGGGTGGGTTGAAGGAGGATGGAGCCAGGCTCTGTCCAGTGGTTCCCAGTAACAGGATTAGGGGTAACGGGCACAAGCTGGAACACAGGAAATTCCAATCGAATATGAGAAAAAACGTTGTGGTGAGGGTGCCAGAGCCCTGGGACAGGTGCCCAGGGAGGGCGTGGAGTCCCCTGCTCTGGGGACTTTCAAGCCCTATGTAGATGCAGCCCTGAGTGATGTGCTCTGGGCAATCCTGCTTTGGCAGGGAGTGGGACTAGATGGTCTCTAGAGGTCCCTTCCAACTCTGAAATTCCGTGAGTCTGTGAATAAAGTGCATTTGCATCAGTTATTTTGGTCAAATTAAAAAAATTAAATGTATTTGTTTCTTCTGTACCTGGTGCACTTTCTGTGGAGGTGCTTCCCTTAAAGTATTGTAGTTTCTAGACTACACCATCCTTTTTTTTTTCTTTTTTTTTTTTGTTTTGTTCCAAGTAGGTAGACACTTGGAGAGGGGAAGCTGGATTTTTCACTATAGTTTTTATTTTAAGGAGCCTGTCATTGATTCAAATGTTATATTGCCATGGGAATTTCATCATTGATTCACACTCAGTGTTTCCAGGCTCTTTTCCATTCTCAACATTTTAATTTTCTTCCCCTTCCCTTTTTTTTTAATTTTGGCCAAGTGTTGCCAACCCAACTCCTTTGCTTTCCTCTTAAACCAGGGAAATCAATTAGGCAGGTGAGGAAGAGACATTTGCACAAATAGAAGGCCATTTCCAAACACCAAAATGTTTCTAGGGTCTGGGGAAGGACATGAAGCTGGTTATTTAATTCATGTTGTCAGATAAGTGTTTAAAAAAACAAACAAAAAAATAAGTGAAAACTCCTTCACACTTACTAAAAGTTTTGCAATGTGTTGTTTGAGTGGGGTTTTTTTGGGTTTTGATAGGGTTTTTTGTGTTTTTATTTTCAACTGTGTTGTTAGCTAATTAGTTTTCCGTGTGTATGTATTTGTGTTTTGGTAGGTGACAACTGGCATTTGAGAAGGATTGACTGGTGCTATGAAGCAGGGGAAGCATTAAGTCAGGAAGTAAGAGGATCCTATTTTTGACTTGAATCATGTGGTAGCTTATTTACTCCATTTTTCTGTAGAGACTTTCCTGAAAAGAGGTAAAGCCAATGCGTGGTAGTTTTGTGTGTGCCACATTACTACGCGCCCTGCTTTACGTTCACAGGGCCTTGGGAAGACAGTGTGGGGGATACCTGTGGTTAAAATGTAAATCTTGCGCTCCTGACTCTTATTTTCAGGGACTAGGATTAAGCCATATCCACATAGTTTTTTCTAAAGTCTAGGCTTACAATACTTTATGAAGATACATCTGCAAAGATGCACGGGGTGTTCAGTTGGTGAGATGCGGAGGTGCAAAGGATGCTCTGGAAGGACGCCCTGCAGGTGTAATACTTGTGTGCTGCTGCAAAGCAGTCTCTGAGCAGGGGATATTAAATGGGTATTTCTGTGCTCTTCGGCAAAGCAAAACACCTTGGACCTTTTGGCATGCTTGGCTTAAAACCCCACCAATGTATACTTTAGGAAACAAAGCACAAGAATACGTAGACTAACAAATATGCTGGGCTTTCTCTTCCTACAGAATGCCACTTTGAAGGAACTTAATGTCTGCAGAGGAGATACTTTGGTTATAACAGAAGGAAAGCTTCCACCAAAGGTAAAACGAATTTGTGGTCTCTAGTCAGTTGCTGAGTATGCTAATAACTTCCTTTTTTGTTTTTATTATGCGTATTTTAGAAAAAAAATCAGTTGTAAAATTCAGTAGTGAATGAATAAAGCTTTTTGTAGTTTTACAGGTTTTTTGATTTCAATCAACATTTACAATGTTCTTAGTCTGCCTATATTTATTCTTTTTTCAACTTCTGAAGTACAAGTCTTGCCCGCTGTAGCTGCTTTGCCTAGAAGTATGTTAAAGTTGACAGATCTGGAGGAAATCAGTGTTTCTGGCACGCAAGGTTCTGAAGGCACAACTCTTATACTGCAAAACCATAAAAATAGAGGAACTGAAGTGTTTGCCTTCAGTTCAGATTTGTACTGAGGATGGCATTTGAAAATGGAGGGCCCTGCTGGGAGACCTTCTTGCCAGGGATGGTTATACAAATAAACTTCAAGCAGTATCATAGGACGGTTTGGATTGGAAGGGACCTTTAAAGATCCCCTAGTTCTGATCTTTCACCAGACCAGGTTGCTCAAAGCAACATCCAGCCTGACTGTGAACGCTTCCAGGGATGGGGCATCCACAACTTCTCTGGGCAACCTGTTCCAGCGTCTCACCACCCTCATGAGCAGAGGCAGATGCCTCAGCCTGCCCTCGTGCACTGTGTGCCCCCCCACAGCCCCCCACCATCTCAAAGGCCCTGGGCTGGGCCCACACCCCATTCATCTCTGTCCTGGACTGGGGAGACCAGGAGGAGAGAGAGGAGTCTAAATGCAAAGTTACAGATAAGAGGGGAAGAAAGCATCTTTACCATTCTTTTTCTTGTTTTATTGTTTTTGTTTAAACTTAAGCAATGCTCCACCTTGGGAAGAACTCCTAGTGAAGCAGCTAGAAGGCACCTTAATACCAAAGGCCAGCACTTCTTCCTGGCAGACCTGTTCCAGGAGGGTTGGGGGTCCTCAGTGACACCCCCTTACCCACCTAGTTCCCTACAAGTGGTGCAGCCCCTGCCATGTCTGACAGTGGCAGAGGGCAAAGCATCCAGACATCCCGCAGGCTGGTGAAAGGGAGGCAGCGCCGCCCTGCTAAGGTCTCCCAGCAGTCCCTAAAAGAACTGCCGATTGCCAAGTGTTGCATGAGCTGCTCTTCTCCATCCCCTGGTGCAGTCCCGGGAGTGTGGAGAAGTGCCATCTCTTCCACCCCGAGCCTTGAGGAGGAGAGGACCTCGCATCCTTGGGGCTGTGCTGCTGGTGTGATGGGAGAAGCCTGTTGGTAGAAATTCTTTGCAAGTGACTATCTTTAACACCTTTCAGGTCCAAAGAGAAATTTGGACTGTTGAACATTGCTGAGATAATGTTGTCTGGGGATGGCTGCAGGGGAAGTTGCAGGAGGCCAGCAGTGCAGATTGCTCCTGTTGGCATGTTGCAGAGCTAGTTACAGCCCTCATCTAGTTTGACGGCTGTGGTATACCCGTCTCCCCTTTGCATCAACCCTTTCCCGCTGAACTTGTGTTTTCATGTACATTGTGCTTTTGTGACTCTCATCCCAAAGCTTTTCTGCAGACACATAGCGGTATTACAAAATTCACCATTCATCCAACAGACTTGAGAGTTCTTCACTGATACCATCATAAAGCCTCTGATCTTTACCCCCATATGGATTTTTGACCCACACAGACAAAATCTCATATAAGTGACTGCCTTCACACCCTGGCATGTTTTTCTCAGGCTGTGACCTGGCTGTGGAGGGGAAGAAGAGAACTAACCACACTTGCTGCCTTAATGAGCAGATACAAGCAGCATGGAGAAACACAGCTCTTTACCCTTATTGTGGATGAACTGATCCACTTCAGTTCTAAGAGAAAAGCAGGAATGTATTTATTCATACAGAAAACTGATTTCACAATGTGCTATAGCAAGTGTGACAGTGATTTTAACAAAATTCTGTGCCAAGACAGGCTCAGTTATTTACTGTGTGGAATAACAGGAGAAAGAAAACCGTCAGGGAGACCATCCTGTTGAATCGTAAGGTTCAGAAAGGATCCCCTTGTTTTATAAACTCCTTTCCAGGATCTAGGAGTGGCTGGATCTAGTCCTAGTCCCGGACTTGGTCAGTGGTTTACATCTAAAGGATTATATATGCAATCCTTTATATCAGCTAAGATTTCAAAGTTTATCATGCTATTATCTGGGTCCCTATTCCAGGCAGCATTTGGCCACTGTGTTGCCCTCCATCCCCCAAAACCCAGGTGCAGCCATCATGGCTCTCACTGCTGGTTATGGTCAATGGAAGTGGAAACAGAAAGCTAAAGGAGTTTGCAAGACCCTGTGGGCAGGCAGCATGGATCTTAGCAAATCCGTGGTGAATGAAGCTTCACAAACCCAGTTATTTTTAATACATTTGTTCTCAGGGGAAAAAAAAGTAGGGTAAGAGCTTACAGCAGCAGCGCAGTGGGTGTTAACAGCCCAGTTCAGAACTGCAGCTGAAGGAGAGCAAGCCTCTCCTGCTCAGGAAAGGAGAAGGGTATCAACGAAAGCTCAGATTTGAACAAGTCTTTTCCTTCTTCCTGAGATGAAGGTCAAATTTTTCACTGTCTGTGTTGAAACACGTGAGCTAGTCAGTATTTTCTGTTCGCTTTTCAGGGTTTCCTGAAAATACCCATCTGGTGGCTCAAGTCTTCGAGTCCTATGAATCACAGAGAGAATGCACAAGACCAAGTGAATGGCATGACCTGCAAGATGGATGCTTTGCAGGTGTCTCCTGCAGGAGGTAAGCTCGATCAGTTTTTGAGAGGAACCGTGTGGCCCGATTGTGATCGCACTGAGGGCTTTAAGCCAAAACCAAAATTCTAGTCTAAAGTCATAAAATCCTCCTGAAGCCTATGAGTCACTGTATAAGTTTCAGCAAGTTGATGGTGAAAGAAACAGATGCAATTATCTGCAAGGCCACAAAGGCTGGATGGTACTGTTCTGCTGTTCCTTACCGATATTTGTTCAAGGGTAAGAGCTCCATTAAATTTTGAAGCAGTGCAATTTACTTGTCAGTAAATAAAATAGCTTTTCCGTACCTGAAAGTGGTGGCAGCATTGTAAAGCATCTACTCAGTGAGCATACAGGTGATTGGCTTCACACGCCAGACTCAGAATATCACATTTAATTCACTTCAGGCCATGTTGCTTTTTGATAAGCTGTAAAGAGGAGCGATTAGTAAATCTTATGTAGAATGAAAGACATTTAGAGTCACTATTTTAACCTGTATTTATTCTGGCAAAGTTCAAATCAAAAACCAGGTAGGGTAGGAAAATCAAGTGTGGGTTAAGAAGGAAAAAAGGAAATGAAGCGGGGACAACTGTGATTTGGAAAATGGGAAACAAACTGATTTTCCTTTCCCCAGGGAAAATAATATTATTCTTTTGCTCCTGAGTTGTGTTGCAAAGCAGGATCTTTCTCCTTTCAGAAGATTTATTCACGTTTTTCTCCTTTTTTCTCAAATGTCTTCTGAGTTTTACTTTCTCTCCCCATGATTTCAGTAGCATAAGTAAGAGCAGATTTAACTTTCCTTGTGACATACTCTACAGATCAGAGTTCTAACCAATAATTTAATATGATTTACCAATGTGAATAACTGGTCTTAGTTTTAAAATTTGCAGTATGGGTTCAGTTGGAACTCTTCCTGTTTAGCAACTAACAGAATGTATTTTATCAACTCTATATTACGTTTCTTGAACTGTCCTCCAAAAAAAATTGAGGTCAGGTCCATCTGGTAAGTGAAATCTCACCTTGAAGTGACTGTTATTTCTTAGGATGATAAACAAAGTCATGTTGACCCTTGTGCTGTTTCTTTCTTTCTCTCCTCTCTTCCCCCATCTAAAGATTCACCAGAATACATCCACGCAGGCATGGATCTTTGTTATGCTGGCAGCATAGAAATAGCGGGAGAGGCTTCTCTGGAAGACCTGAAGATGCAGGTTAGATGTTCTCCTGTATTGGAAATGTACAGCAACACTGTGATTAATTGAGCTGTATTAATACCTATTTTTTATTTCCTTTTCCCTTGTCTCCAGTATGTTCTGATATGGCATTTGCTTATATGCCATGTTCAGTGGTAAGTACCAAGAGGCAGTTGGAGCATGTAGCTCAGAGACTTCCTTAGTATGTCTCCTGCAGTTGCCATTCTACCTGTCATGTGTCCTGACCTGCGAAAGCCTTGTTGCACTCCATCTGGAACTTTGGCTTGCAGCCCTATCTTTATTTCACAGCGTAAAAATTACTCATGAGAAGCGCACACATACAAGCACTTCCTAAAAAGCCACTTTCCATTTCCACATTGTTCCTGTATTAGTTTTCTGCGTCGGCTTTTTTTTTTTTTTTTTGTATGTTGAATCTAATGAGTAAAGAATTGCATTTGACGCACAGAAGGTCATGTTTGTCATTGAGGAAGGTGTAGCTTAGTTTCTTTGGCCAGAAACTAAGGTGCCTTTATATGCTTTTTTTTTTAACCATGGAGGTATGATTTTAATTCACTAAAGCCCTTACCAAAATGGAAAAAAAAAACCAAAAACCTGCAAAAGCAAAAAATAAAAAAACAACCAAAAAACCCACCCCAAACCCACAAAAAGAAATAAAACAGTCCTGTCGTAAGGCTCTTTATTGTTTATCCGGTTGGCTGTTGTACGTAAACCGCATGGGGTAGGATGTCTCACCTGATTCTGATCCATACCAACGCTTACTATTTTGGGTACGACTTCAGTTTCAGCCTCTGGCAAACTACTGCTATGAAAAACTGACCGTTTGCACCTTGGGAACAAGGAGAGTTGTCTTAGCATGGAAAGAGTATTGCGTCCTTGGTAAGGGCTTAAAGGAGCTTGCTCAGCACTTGGCTAGAGAGTGGGGTCATGATTCTGTCAGCCTCGTTCCCTCCCAGTTATACAAATTTTGGTTAAAAAAAGAAATTCAGTACTTTTGAACCTAAGTTAAGTTGAGAGAAGTTGGGAGGGAGTGAAGTCCAACTTGCTTTGAGATTGAAAAGCAAATGTGTCGATCGTAGCCACTACCTGTAAGTCACAAGCAACAGCTGGTGTGGAATAAATCTAAATACCTTGCCCTATTTCTGATTGCTTCAGTATTGCATTGAGAATTAATCAAGAGGTTTGTTTTGTTGGTGTAGCTTTTTTTTTTTTTTTCCCAAGAAGACTGGCTGCTAAAAGTATTGAAGAGATGTTTCTTTTTTCAGGCTATGACCCTACCGTACTGCCAGGAGCAGGTTGTCCCACTGCCCTCATTTCTCAGAGCGTGGACGCTGGAAAGTAAGCGGCCGGGCAAGCTTTTACGAAACAACAAGCAACAACTCAAGTAGGTTTGTTATTGACCGCTCAAGTAGCATTGCATGGGGTTGTGGGGTGGACTGGCGGGGAAATAAATCATCTCAGTCAGATGTCAACAGAAGGCTTATTTCTGGTTACTTCAGTTTTTTACTGAGCATGTTTTTTAACTCAAGAGCTGTGGACAGGAGAGTTTTGAGCATAAGTTGATCATACCAAGCTTCATTTTGGCTGTTCTTCAATGCCATTTTTATACTTTTTCTGAGTTTTTCATTTTTGCTCTTACAACCCTGTGCTTTGGTTTTCCAGATGTAAGATGCGCTTACAGGTCTCCTTGACTAAAACAGTTTTTCTCCTCAGGAATTTACAGTACGTGACTGGAAATGTGTATAATCTCTGTCTTGTTTTCAGTGACTATAAGCTGGGTTCCCGAGTGGAAATCTGCTTAGAAGCTTTGCAAAAAGAAGAGCATTTGGGGTAAGATCTCAAGATACTTAGTTCTTACAGCAGTGCCTTTGAGATGAGACTTAATTAAGCAGCTTTAAACTGAAATACTTTCTGCCAGGATTTCAGATAGTGGTACACGAGAAGACTGTGGAGTTTGTTTTTTGTTTTCCGCGAACAAAAATAAGGGAGGGCCGGAGGGAGTGAAAACCGGGAATTCTGGATTCTGAAAGCGTGACTCACAAGAATGGTCTGTTTTCCTGATGACAGCCCCCGTGAACTGCTGCTTCGAGTCCAGATGGGCATACCAGGGGAGAGGGACTACTATGACTCCATGGATTTGGTGTGGGATATCTCCAAAGAGTGCACGACCTGGGCGCTGAGGCAACGAGTGGCTTCTCACTATTGTCTCCCTGTAGAGAAAATTGAAATAGCCAAATACTTCCCTGAAAAATTTGAGTGGCTGCCAATATCTAGCTGGGTAAGCTCTGGTATAACAGAATTCAACCCTTGTTTTGAGAGACGTACGTGTGTGTTTGTGCTGCAGTTCTTGAGCAAACGTATTTAAGCAGATTTCCGTAATCTCCCATGTACAAAACTTGTGGTTTTATTTTATTCAGACGCAGCAAATTTCAAAGAGGAAACGGAAGAAAAAACAGGAGAGTTTACAGTCAGCGCCTTATCACCTGAAAGATGGAGATATCATTGGGGTGAAGGTAAATTAACTTGGGTTTAATTGTTGCACAGGGATTAGATTCATGCGCTGCATGCTTTGCAGTATCTGAATTTCTTCCTACTTTTCCTGCATCCTGCTACGTCTCTATGAAAGTACTGGTATGTGAATCTGGAGAGTACATTGCGTGGGTAGGAAATCTGTTGCTGCTGGTGGGTTTTCCTTATCAACCTGATGGAACTTTTATGCTTTTCCCCTTTTATCTTGGTACTGGCACTGGAGGGCAATACTTTAGAGGCTCTTGTGCTGCTCTCGGCCAGTGCAAGCAGTCTCTTTCTGTTCTACGTTCAAACACTATCCAGAAGAAACTGGATTTTTTTTCTTGCCCTCATTTTATTGACTTTCTTTTCCCCAACTCTGAGTAAAATCCAAGAACAGCGCCCTTTAAAAACCATATTGTAAATTTAAACTGTTACAGTGTTCAAAAGAGTTATTACAGATCTATTTCATTATTTAAATAAGAATTACCGAGCAGCATATTGAGCTCTGACTCAGCAGCACTAAGGCTCATTTAGGGGACTCTGAAAGAATATCCTCGCTGGATTCTAAAACAATAGGCAAAAAGTTTGATGTCTTATCCTGATGCATTAGGCTATGGAGAAGCCTATCTGAATAATGCAAATGATCACTGTTAAATGCAAAAACTAGAGTGGGGTCCAAAAAATCTTTCATCCTTTTTGAATCTTTGCCAGCCAGTTAACTTGAAGTTAATTGCTATAGAACTCATTTGAGGAAACGCACTGAAATTTAATTGTTGAACTGAGTGAAGCGGGAGATAGTTTTGGGAGATGAAAATTACAAGCTAATACGCTCAATCCTTTTTCACAACAGAATCTTCTCCTTGATGACGCTAAGGACTTCAGCACATTGAGAGATGATGTTGGAAAAGAGAAACAAAGGCAGCTTGCATTAGAAAAAAAGAAAAGGTATTGAGTATTTACATTCATTTTTCTTTAGAAATATACAAGCTGTTCTTTGCTGCTTTTCAGGCAACCTTGATACCTGGATAATTTTCTGGGGACAGCACTAGCTTTGTGCTGTCAGAGCACACAATTCCAGTAGTCCTGAAGGAACTGCTGGGGTAATTCAAATTCCTGGCTTTAAGTGCCATGTTCTTACACCGAGCCTTAGGTTTTTTGTCTTGCAACACACTGCAGAATTTGTCACGGCCTCTGGAGATGAAAACCAAACCCCTTTGCTGCGCTGGCCCTGCCCAGGTTGTAAGTGTGAGCTTGCAATGGCAGCCTTACGACTACGTGGAAATTGGGTTCCAGTCCAGGCTCCTGCTGCTGTTGGTGCTGAGGCTCAACACTAATATTAGACATCTTAATATTTTTTTTTTTAATAGTCGTCAAGCCGAACGCTTACAGGACCATGTTTTCTCTGAGGAGAAGCTGAGCATTAAGCACCGTAAACCAGAAGTGGCTCTTTCTATCAATGTGGGAGTGTTCAGATAGCACCGGGAGGTGGTTTGCTGACCAGACCGTACTAGCCATGGACTCAGTTGGACTGGAGTACCTCAACTGGACCAGCAAGAGGGTCTGTCCCAAAGTGTTTTCAAGAATCACCGAGACAAACTGGATACAGGATTCAGGATAACTCTGATTTTCCTCTAATCTCCCTTGGGGAAGGGCTTTAGCATCCCTTTATCAATGTGGTACTTACTCTCAGGCTAGGTAAATGCACTTTATCCATGAGAAAATGGATTAATATATTGTATAGCGTTTTGGTGACTGTTTTGTAATCACCCTAAATGCTTTTTTTTTTTTTTTGGTGTCGATCAGATGCTGATGTCTTGCACCATCACTACACAATTTGCTGGGATTTTTAATACAGTCATAAACATCTCTTTTTAGAAATATTTTTTCCATCTCTGAAGTTACTAGCGATATTGGAATTTGCTTTAATCTCTATAAAAACTGAAGTCTGTAGTAGCTCAAGTCAGATTTAAGGAAAGAAGGAAATGTGGAAATCTCTGGACAAAATGTACTAAATCGGCTCCAAAAAGGGCAAGTTTAGAATTTGTCAAGCTCTAAAACCTGAAGACTTCTCATGATATGGAACAGCAGCGTGGTAACTTTCTATTTTAAAGTTTCTAGGGCTTTTTTGTTGTCCATAAGCTTCATTAACAAACAAAAGGGATGGAAAAAATCAGCAGAGCTGATGTGAGCGACCCAGAGCTTGGTCTGAAGTGGGTTTTATTGTACTCAGGAAAAAAGGCTTGTATTTATTTTCAGTACTCTTATTCATTCAAACGTGTTCTGAATGATAAAGTGAAAACGGAATGGTGGAAGATAACACCCAAGCGTTTCTGGGCAGCAATGACATGCTGGTGGCGTCTAACGTGTTTGCCTTTTGCGGCTGGGAACCTGTGGAGAGGGATTGCTGTATTGAGTGAAGTCTGGTATCAAACACACCGCAGAGCCTTGTTGAACTACAGAAATGTCCAGAAACCCGTTCCAAAACGAGCAAAGCCTGAAGTATCCTTAACTACAGGTGTCATAACGAGAGGACAAAATACCAGTCATTCTTGGTAATACCATAAATGTTTAACCTGTTTTATATATGCGCAGTAGATTTTGTAGTAGAAAACGCCAGTACAGCAGACTCCTAAAATTTTGGCTAATGTGAGAAGATCTCCCACTTACCCTTTTTAACGATATTTTGGTATTTCAGACAGCTCCAAGACAAAAACCGTCACTCTTAGCTAAGAGGGGGAAAAAAAAAGTCAAAAGCACCTTGAAGCATACAATTAGTATTTATTTCTTCGCGTATCTTTAAAGTTGAGCAGGTGCTTCTGCGCTGTCTTAGGTGGATTCGTTCAAGAAGGGGATATTTAAATTCCCCGCTGTTTTGGTTGTAGGTAGTCTTTATCTCAACATCCTAGTTTTCTGGATAGATTTTTTTGTGTGTGTGACTGAGGTGAGGGCAGCCAACTGCTTTCCCCATCTTATTTTGCATCGCCTTCTTCCGTATCGACAAGTGTTCTTGCGAGCCAGGGTTTACGGATGTTACCGCACAGATTGATTACTAAGGTAAGCAAGACAGGTTTGTGTTTGCAGATTGTTCCATTGTATTGCACTTACTTTGTCCCTTTAATCCCTCCAGTTCCTTACTGGACACCTGTACTTGAGCTCAGCCTTCCCACCTACCTTTAATAACTCTAGTCTCTTCTTGAAAACATGAAGTTTTTGAGAAATTTAAATATGGATTCCGAGAACTGACGTGGAGATTTGAGTATGTGCCTTTGTTAAAGTGTTAATGTAGCAGCGCCTGCACTGAACTAATCTTGGATTATTTCTAATGTTGGCTCAAAGTGCATATTTTTTTCTTAAAACAATTGTGGGTCATTCCATAATGAGAGTACATTAAAAATGGGGGCGGGGAGAGGGAACGCCTTTTAAAATGGAGTCTTTGTGATTCCACGGTTTATGATGGTTAAATTCCAAAGCCTGGAAAAGCTTTCATCTTTATTTTTCAAGTGTTCTTCACAAAATAAAAAGTCATTTCTATACGTCTGTCTGATTTGTCTTGTGCATGTCTCACCAATGCACGTTACTGGATGGGCTCAACCTTCATTTACCTTTAATTTCCAAATCTTTTGCAAAGATCTTTGTGTCCCCAATCCAAGTGGGGTTGTGCTGTGCGAAGACCTGCATTCATTTGGAGGACTGGGATTTTGATGCAGGTTAAAGTGATTTTTAGCTTGTGTTTTTCCTCTTTTTCAGAAAGCGTGGTGTAGTATCAACTGCTCGTTATTTTTTTTTGTGCGTACAAGCGTATTAACCTGGTCTGTATTTCAAGGGAACCAGCATAAATCGTTTAGAAGACGGTGGCTCTGCATGGAGTAGGAAACATGGACGGCTAAGGAATGGTCCTATGGTGTCTGCTCGTGGCGCAGTTCCTGTAAAGGAGCAAGTGTTCAGCTCGGGGAATCTTATTATGAGAAAATTGTGGGTTCGCTTTTTCTTTTCCTCATAACTCCTTTCAGTTTGCTTAAGTGATGATGGGGCAGGCTTTCAAACTAAAAGACTTACGGCTTAAAAAAAGAGGGGAGAAAAAAAATTAAATCACTGTGCTGTGGAAAACTCACTGCAATAAGTACAAAGTAGCTAGGTGCACACGAGCCGAACGCGGAAAATGTATTTATAATCACAGAGTCACAGAATGGTTCGGGTTGGAAGGGACCTTAAAGATCATCTAGTTCCTTTTCGGAATGATGCTAATTGGAGTAAAGAAGAGTTTATATTAGCAAAGAAAACTCTTCACTATTAATGATAGTCGTAAAGTCATTAAGCTAAACTGCTACTTAAAAATCCGTGGGCGGCGTCTCATTCGGCGTATGTATTGCGTGGGGTGCGCCGAGTTCTCGTGCCCGTGGCTTCTCCGCGGGAGGTGCCTGAGGGAAGGCGCAGGGAGGGGATGTGGGTGCTGCCCTGCCTCGCTCGGCGCTCCCAGCGCTGGCGGCTCCGTCCTCAGAGCCCTGTGCGCAGAACCAGCTTCGCTTCTTTCGTGTTTTCAATCACTGCGGAGAAAGCATGAAGATGCTAAAGGTCACAGGAGTGTTTCCTACATCTACACAGCTACAGGGCAGAAATTAAGGTCACTCTGGATCAGTAGACTTCTAAAAGGTCTTCACTTTTTTTTTTCCCAATTTTATTGAGTAGTTTGGGCTAGTTATTTTGTCTCAGCAACAGGTTTTGACTGCAACTAGTGATTGGCTTCTAGAAAATATTAAGCAGCTGATTTGGGAGAATAAATTTTTTTTTCCCTTTTTTTTTTAACTCTCACTTGGATGATTTCATTAACTCCTGTTGGTGGCGGAAGCGTGTATAATGCTGGGTTTTAATTGGTGCTTCAGCAACAGAGTGCAATTAGACCAGTTCATCTGATGGAGTTTGTGGGTGGTGTTTCGGCATCCTGCAGGTGTCCGTTGAGGTTCAAAGCTTTGTCTGTGTCTCAGCCAAAAGTCTGTGTGCTGCTGAAGTGGAAAAACTGGAAATGAGGAGTGTGAACCCAAATGGGAGCGGTGTTGCCCTGCTTGACTGTGGGAAGGGGTTTGTTCTGTTACCCACAGCTTTTGAATCTGGCTCATCCCAACTTGCTGCGATCTGGGGATCCAGTTCTTTAAATGTCAAAGCGGGCAGCCAGGAGAGGGGAGCACAGAGGCACCAGCCCTTAGCAATTAATGCCATTCCTCACAGAATATGTATTTTTAAGCTTTGGTTACCTCTAGGGTGAGAAGTATTCTGCAGTTTGGGTTACGGAGCAGAGCAGCAGTGCGCTCAAGGCTTCAAATGCCTTGAACCAAAGCAGGTAGGGGTTTGTTTTTCCCAACTTAGATGGTATTTGGAAACTCCCCCAGCAGCATTCAGACACTGAGGACAACTCTCCCCGTGCCGCACTGCACGGTTCTTCGGAAATACTCCACAGTGGTTTTTTTCCCAGAAGTCAGTTACACTAAACTTACTTCATTGGTGTTTATAAAGGGCTTTAAGCTGAAATAGATACAGCATTTTTCAAGATTCTCTTATAGCCTCTTCCTTCAACCACATTTCTATAAACGTAAAATGACTAAAAAGGGATCAGTAAAGCGCCCATTTCACTCACAGGTTGAAATATCTTCTGGTTGAAATATCTGCTGGTTCATAAATGTACATCCTGTTCCCTTATTTGCCACTTAGATCAGCTCAAACTGTCGTAGAAGGATCTTGAGAAAGGGGAAAAAATACAAGATATTAGCAACTCCAGCTTTGGTGAGTGAGGTGATGGTGAATAGTTGTGTGAGGATAAAAGCCTTGTAAAAGGGTGTTGATTAGCCTTGTCATGGCTGGAAAGACTCTGGAAGCCCCAGCCTTTCAGCAGCTGTGCGTTAATTAAGGAAGTCTGCGTCTGAAAACCCATCACGAGCAGATGTACGTGCAAGCCTTGGCTGGTGGCTCAGGGTTATTGCCCGTTGTCCCCAGCAGTTTGACGGTAACTTTGCCTTTTGAGTAGTTGTTGGTCACAGTTTGGTGATGGGCCTTTGCTCTGCCCTTGGACAGAGAGTTTGTCATCCATCTGAGGACAGGCTCGGAGCAAGAGGCTGGGTTTCAGATGTTGTGTCACATAGGCAGGACCAAACTCTTAAAGGATTTATGTTAGAAAAGATACAATCAAAGTTTCTGAGGGCTGATCGTTCAGCCCAGGGGCTGAGGTGTGAGTAGGTGGGTGGGATGAGAGGTTTTGGAGCTGATTCCAGGGAATCAGGTGGGGGTGGGGTGGAGAGTTAGTGGAAAGAAACTAATCGACTTCATCAAGATTGTATACTTTCTTGATTTAAGAATTTGTTGTCTTTCTACTATTATTGCAACGCAGCATTTAGTTACAGAGCGCCTAAAAACCACTTAATCTCAGGTGAAACCGTCGCTTGCCAAACGGTTGGAATGCCATTTGTTTTGCTAAGATGCACTGTTGAGTTATTCCTTTTTTTGTTTTGTGCTTGTGTTTCGGTTTTTATTCTTTGTTTGAGAGGGAGAGCTGGACTAGGGACAGGCAGAAAAAGTGACAAAACCCACCCTCATTCTCATTTCACTTTCTACGTGTTAAAAAAAAAAAAAAAAAAGGAGTTTGCCTGTGGCAGAGGAGTTGGAACTACATGCTCTTTAAGGTCCTTTCCAACTTTAATCGTTCCTAGGATTCTAGGCCTCTTCCCGCCAGGGCGGGGGAGGGCAGGGCCCGGCCAGGCCGCCGGGCCGGTTGCTAAGGCCGCGTTGTGCCTAGCAACCGCCCGCCCCGCCTCTGCGCCTGCGCCGTGGGGCGCCCTGCGCCGCGGGGCAGGCCGGGAATGCTGGGACTCGCCGGTGGCGGCGGCGCCGTGGTTCGGCCGCGGTCCCGCCGCCGCTATGAACGAGGCGGTGGTGCGTCGGACGCAGGAGTCCTTGGGCCGAGTGATCCGTAAGCCGCCGCTGACGGACCGGCTGCTGAGTAAGCCGCCCTTCCGCTACCTGCACGACGTGATCACCGAGGTGGGCCGGGAAGCGGCCTGCGGGCCCGCTCCGCTGTTGCTAGGCAACAGGGCCTCCCTGCGGGCTCGGGCGCCCCCTGGCGGGCGGGGATGTGGCGGCCGCGGGGCGAGGGGGGCTCTGCCGGGGGACACCTGCGGCCCTGAGCGCTCCATCCGCGGGGAGAGCGGACCCTGTCACCCCCTGAGGCCTCCATCCCCAGGGAGGGGGGGCACCGTCACCCCCTGAGCCCTCCATCCCCAGGGAGGGGGGGCACCGTCACCCTCTGAGGCCTCCATCCCCAGGGAG
>VXBO01000242.1:510425-526462 GCA_013400135.1 Rhinoptilus africanus | reverse complement strand
GGGGACACCATCACCCCCTGAGCACCCCATCCCCAGGGAGGGGGACACACCGTCACCCCCTGAGCCCTCCATCCCCATAGAGGGGGGGACACACCTTCACCCCCTGAGCCCTCCGTCCCCAGGGAGTGGGCACCGTCACCCCCTGACCCCTCCATCCCCAGGGAGGGGGACACCGTCACCCCCTGAGCCCTCCATCCCCAGGGAGAGGGGACACCATCACCCCCTGAGCCCTCCATCCCCAGGGAGGGGGGACCCTGTCACCCCCTGAGTGCTCCATCCCCATGGAGGGGGGACCCTGTCACCCCTGAGCAGTCCCTCCCCATGGAGGGGGGACCCCCTCGCCTTTCCGGGGCTGCCCAGGGCTGGGTGGTGCGTGCAGGTCGCTGCCGTGGGCGTTACGCTCTGGATAGCAAGTAAATCTCGGAGGGTTTAGGGTAGGGAGTAAATCTCAGGGGTTTCAGGGTGGCTGGTGGTGCTTAAGGCCAGACCAGGGGCCTGCCTCTTCTTCAGCCTTCTGTGCATTTGATCGCTCGTGAAGCCCGCTAGTAGGCTGTTTATCCACCCTCCATCTAAAAAACCAATAAAGTATTAATTTTTATATTCACTGAGCTGCTGCTTTTATACATAGTCACTTGTAAAAAAGTCAACAGGGGAATAATTGCAGAGGTGGTGTTCACGCTGTGCGTCTCCTGGATTCACTAACCATCAAGGCTAAAGGTGGAATTAAATTGGAAGAGAGGCCTGAGCCGTAAGCAAGGATTAAGGCTGGTTGTTCCAGAGCATGTTCAGAGGCACAGCAGATCTCCAGACCTCCTCTAGAAATAGTTCTAAACGAGATATCATCTCTGAAAGCAAATAAGGCCAATATATATCCTATTGCCACACAAGCTTTATTGAACAGAGGCCTTCAGGTGTTCTTACCTTACTCCTTTTCTTCTGTTTTGAAGGTAATTAGAGTGACAGGTTTTATGAAAGGACTTTACACGGATTTTGAATTGAAGTCCGATAATGTTAAGGTGGGTATGAAACTTCCTTATTTATTTAGCTTTAATGTTAGTATTCTTTGAAACTTGCCACGAGGTACTTAGGGACTTTGGTCTTTTCTGCGTTCAATGTCAAGTACCTGTCTGTAGTTTTGTGAGAAGAAATTGTAAAAGCTATTGCCTAGTTGGTTCTATGTGCATATATATATAAAGAAAAATATAAAATTAGTTATATTATGCAATGCATGAGGTGAACACCTATAGGTTGCATTTGTGGATGTGTCACAAATTAACCGTTGCGTGCAGAGAACTATTTCTGTAGAAATCTCAAAACAGTGAGCGTTAACGTGGGACCAGATCTTGGTTTCCAAAATACTGTTGTGTTACAGATGAAAAGAAGCATTATGTAGCAGGGATTTCTTGAAGTAGTCGTTAGGCATTGACGATAAATCACAGACACTGGAAACCCACACAGAGCTATTTGAAGAGTTTTGTTGTCTCTCAATGGAATGTATGGGTTTATATTTATGGCTTTATATATGTGTGTGTATACACATGTACAGATATAGATATACTGGATACATATATACACTAAATATTTGTGCTTAATATCCCAGGCATTCAGGTATGCATTCCACAGTAGCTTTATTACAGTATACAAATGGCTAATTACTGAAAGAGGAGGTTAATGCTATTACTGAAAAATGCTTTTCTTAAGTACAAGGGCGACTTTAGTCTCTCTTTGCTGCTCTTCTGCTGTGTGCCTCTGCCAAGCCAGGGACACCCACTTCTCCAGCTACTGACTTTGCTGGAAACTTTGCTCGCTTATTCACGGCAAAAACCGCAGTGTTTGTGTGTTGCTAGTTAGACAGCTACATCTGTTGGGGATTGTTTAACATAGCAACTGAAAGTATGAGGTCTGTGGGCCTGGCTTGTCATCCCTGCAGCTAGTTACACGGATGCTTTGTGCACTTCTTGCAGCTAATTATCTGTCTGATACATATGTTTATTTCTGTGATTGTTCTTATTGTTGTCAGGATAACTTGAAACTAAGTTAGTTATGCAATGGATTGATTGGTTTCTTTGGTACTTTCCCTGTTGTCAGTAGGTTATGTGATGAAGAGCAGCTTTGCACATGCTGCCACCTCTTTGGAGAGCACGGTGCATCTTATTTGTGGATCAAAAAGGCAGATTTCCTAGCAACTCCAGAGTAGGTCTTTCTTTGTGTCCACATACTGTGATAGCTGTGAATCTGCATCAATCTTGAGTACCTGTCTGAGAATTTCTTTTACAGTCCATGAGATCATGGTTTTCAAGTGTTCGGGCAGAGGAGATCAAAAGGCTGTAGTATGAGGGGAAAATATCTCTAGCTTGTGTTCCTCTTTCCAAAGCACTGGTCAGGTCAAAGACTTGGCTCTCCCAGCATGCTTCCTTATTGTGATTTCTGTTGGAGTTGTACAAAAACAGGAGAGTAAACTTTATGGAGAGACCAAAATGACCCACAGAGTCTGCGAGCAGCTGCCAGAGTACATATTGTGAATAGCTGTATGTATTTCTGTGTGATGGTGATCTGCTTTATGTGGCACTAGGGAATGATACTCATCTGGTGTGATGATTTGGCAGTAGATGCACTAGGAATGGTCAGGATGCTTCCAGGAAAAGTAAAAGGTTTGTACCCACTGTGAAATAATCCCAGTGCTATACTCCACAGTCTGTGTGCTGTGGACTGGGAAAAATGGACAAGTGCTCCTTGCAAGCTGGCTGTGCTGTTGCACACTACGAGGTGCATGGACTGAAATTAGTAAAGCCTAAATCTCGTGGTCCAGGTTCTGTGGCAGCTGGAGCTGGCTCCTGCTCGGGACATCCCCTTACGTGCTTCACAGCGTTGTGCCACGCATACATGCAGCGACCGTCTCATTTCCAGTCTCAACTTGCCTCTCCCACCGGGACATAGCAGTGGGGTCCTAAAGTACTCGCCGTTTCTTCTGTGCTACATTTTAAGTCTCCACTCTTGGGATAAAGCATGTTGCGTGGATAGCTGGTCTCCTCCTTCTGTGTAGAAAGAGTTAGGAGGCGGGCTGGAAGCTTCCCACGAGCCAAATCCGGCCCGCAGAGCATGCGTGTTAACCTTGCTGAGTTCCAGCTTGGGTCGGAGGTGTACCGTCAAAGCAATCAAGGGAAGAGAGATGGAAGGGAAATAAATAGCGTTAGGACAGGTACGTTGGACGGTATTGCTGTCTGCGTGTTTATCAGAAAGGTTCGTCTTGTTGAGGTCTGATAAAAAAGTTGTTCTCTTATGGAAAGATTGGATATCAGGCTTGCTCTTTTAATCTTCCGCATCGGCTTTATGTACGTACACACAGAAAAGTCTCTGTATTTTTATATATATAAAGTCTTATCACTTGGAATAGCGGAGATCCCTTTGTTTGAAAGCTACCCAATAAAAATATAAGCTCTCAGCACTCTTTCAGGTGTTTCTTTCTATTTTGACAGAACTTTTATTTACTGATGCAGGAAGGAGCTGTAGATTTCTCATTGGATTCGTGAAGATTTCTTATATGGACAGAACACCCCGATAACGGAACTGCTGAAAATGACGAGGATGTAGGAGAAAATTTTTGATCTTTATTTGAAAACTTGTTTAGTTTAGAAAAGCGTCCTTTCTCCTTCCCTAAATTAATAGATTGCATATGTCCCTGGAAGGATGGACAGCTATTTTGACAGTTGCAGTGTTTCCTTCCTTTCCTTTTTCATTTGTGAATGCAGGAAACGCTGGTGAGAGTGAAGTGTTCCTGATGTTAATGGAGACAATCTGAAAATCCCAGCTATGTGGAAGTTGTTTGTTTTAGTCCTTTCGGAAGAGTCAAAGACGGGAAGTACCCTGACTCTGGAGACTCTCTTCTCAAGCGTTTAACTATCATTTACGTGCTTGCAGCAGAACCCAGTTCTTGTTTCTGGAGAGTGGCTCTGGGATTTGAGATAACATGTGAACAGCTCTGTTAAGCTCTAGTGCCACAGGACTCGATAGTGCTACCAGATGGCCTGTAAAGAGTGTTGGCTTTGCTCAGCTGAGGAAGTACTGGCTTCTGTTGCTTTCCTCTATATCGGTATGTCTGTCCAATTAACTCTGGGTCATTCTGGATTTGTGCACCTGAGATACCCAGACAGTGAGTGCAAAATCAGGTGTTTTACTGGATAATTACAACTTTTCTGAATTAACTGAAGTGGCAGTGGTCCGCTTCTCAGTTATCAGTTTGAATGCTATAGTTTATAATCTTTTGAACCAATGCCTATTAAAACACACATAGAGAGTTCTTCTCACGTGGGCTTACTTTTTAACAGGCTAGTTAAATACTTTCTTATCTCCACTTATGACTGTAAAGGATGGGTGAGTAGACTTCTGTGCTGGGCCTGATAAATATTCCTTGAATTTTATTATGTTTTATTAATAAAACCCTTTTTTTGCCCCGTCCCCTGAGTATTCTGCAGCTGCAGAGACTTCACACCATGATTTCATTCTCTGGGCAAGGAACCTTCCAATAAAATTTTACTTGGTGGGGGCTGGTTTATTTTATCTTTATTTTTTTATATATATAGTTTTGCATAATCACCAAAAGCCATCATCTCTACTGAAGGGCACTTGGGGAAAGTTGTTTGTAAAATATAATTACAAAACTAAAACACATCTGGTAATTGTTGAGATAAAAATACGTGCCTGTATCCCTTTCCCACCATCTTTCGTATGTTTTCTTTACTCACTGTTAAGTCTGGTTTGTGGAGTATGAGTATGTAAGTCCCTCAGTTTAGACTCTAAGTCCCATAACTTTGTGACACTCTGTGCCGAAAAATATTGCTCAGAAGGACAGTTCTTGCCCTGAATATCTAGTGTAATGGTCCTGTTATAACTCTGTAGTGATTCTTTTGGTAATACTTGCAATCGTTTCTTAAACAAAACTTCATCATCTTTAACATGTAAAGCTTGAAAACAGAGTACCAAGGGTCTTACAGCAATCTTAAAATGCACTGCACCTAAATGATAAACGTATTAAAAAGACAAAGTTATACTTTCGCTTTCGTCATTCCAGTTCAGTGTTCATGCGTTATGAAAGCTGTCATTTCTTAATCAGAAATAAATAACTAATTATAAATCAGGGGCAGCCCTCTTTGCTGACCCGACAGACCACATGCTGCTCTTGTATGGCTGCCTTCTGCAGCTATTCCTCCCATCAGAGTTTTTCTAGTCTTTGGGTGGTGTGTGGAATTATTTTGGAGTCTCAATATTATTTCTCAATTGCTCTTTTACCAGGATAAAGATGCCAAAATCAGCTTCCTTCAGAAGGCAATCGATGCTGTTGTAATGGTAACAGGAGAGCCGCTGTCGGTAAAACCAGCACGTGTTGTGGCTGGACATGAACCTGAAAAAACCAATGAATTCCTTCAAGCAATTGGGAAGTGCTGCTTAAATAAGGTATGACATCACATATATATTTTAAACACGTGGAGATATATTATCAGAGCTTATTTGCAAGAGACTTTATTCACACTCATCTGCTATTTTTAATTAAGATAAATGTTGGGTCACCACTTAATGATAACCACAGAGAGATAGTGTATGATTCTTAGCAGAGTTTGAGTCAGGTCCCCATGCAAATATGTTCTGGATATTTTAGTGCTTTTAACGTATGCTGTTTTCTGTTTTTCACCTTATTCATTGGTCACTTAATAACATTTATTAGGTTTGAAGAAGAATGTGAAGCCTCAGGACTTTTAAAAAATTTTGGATGCAGACACATTAATTATATGACCAGATGCTGCCACCTTTGACTTTATCTCCTCTAAAATTTCAGTCAAATCTCTAATTCTGTAATGAAAGTTTTCCAATGTGTGTGGCGTTTTTTTGAGTTTTGCTTGGGTTTTTTTTTAAAACTTGTTTGAATATGGAAGTGAGGCAAAGGAGAAATTTGGTAAGCTGTTAAAAATAACTGCAGGGACAGTTCTTAAAATAATTGCTGCATTCTTAAAGTAATTGGTTCATGAAAAGCAATGGGAGATCTTTGCTTATAGGTGTTACAGAGATTTTTGAAATCCAAAGGTATTATCTACAACTCTTAATGAGCGTGAAGAAATTGTGTATGTTTAACTGTGAAATACTACAGTGTTTATAGGCTGTCTGCAAGTCTAGTTGGGATTATCTTTGTTTGATGATAATCTATTAATTCAAATTTATGTTATTTTCTTTTAATTAGCTGAGTGCTATGAGCTTCTTCCTTATGAATTGCTTGAGATCAGGAAGGGAGAAGCTGATAAACACATGCACAGATACTGGATGAGTTAGAAAATGGGCTTGATGGAACAGCATTGTAGAACGTTGTGATGAGATTTAATATTCAGAAGATATAGTTTACTCATTTGAGCTAAGATAATTAGCCCCTTGGCTTTTGTTATGCCTGATGTGCATTGTGGAAAAGATTTCCTTCAGCCTCTCGCTTGATACTTTTAGTGCTGAGCTGAGCGCGCTGCTTGCAGTCAGGTAGTTCAGGTAAGTGTTGTTAATGTACAGAAGTTTGTGTTCAAACGTGAAAACCCACAAAACCTCATAGTTTTGCATTTACAAGCCAAGAGAGAATCAGGAGTCAAGCCCCAGGGCAGTATCAGTTTTAGCGATCTAAAAGCTGTTCCTGTTTCAGAAAGAATTCCCTGACAATGTGATGATATTTTTCTTTGCCACTTGGACATGAAAACATGTTAACTTGCTGTGTAAGTGATCTAATTAATAATTGCTTGTCATCTTAACAAATGAACTAGATGCAGAAGCTTTTTGAACAGCCTAACTGCTGTTCAAACTCAATTGAAACTCATTCTTAATGTAGTTTTATTTTCTTTAGAGACTGTTGCTGACTGAGCAAGTATTAGGTGAAAGTGGAGCAGCCTAAGAGCGGATGCAGATACAACACAATGTGGTTTTAAGAGTGTTTAACCGATCTAGCAGTCCTAGTATAAGGATTTGATAGTCATTTACCTTACCGCTTTGAAAAATATTTCAGTTGTTGCAATGAAAATTGCTATTGTGCTACAATACATAAAAAGTACCATATATTTACGTAGCTCTGGCATGTATAATGAAATTATTACAAGAATTACAAGGAGGTGTTTGACATAAAAGCACATTATTACTTCTTTGAAAGCATGTTTCCAAAAGAGCAAAAATACCAGCTTTATTAAAAAAAACCCTAATCAATCTTCCTCCAGAAAACCCAGGTCATGTCAGGAAGGAGTTAGGAAGGAAGAAGATATTCAACAAAATAATTTACTCATTTCGATGATGTTTTTCTGTTCCTTGCAGCTGTCCAGTGATGTTGCTGTAAAAAGGATCTTAGCCGGGGAAAGAGCTGATGTTAAAGGGAAGCCTCCATCCTCTAAATCTCGAGATAAAGAAAGCAGAGAATCCAAACCAGAGGAACAAAAAAGCCACAGAGATAAAGAGGTAGACACGTGCAACTTATGTGGGGTACAGGGACTACTGCTTTCTATGGTATGGTTTGGTTTGGCTTGTTTTTTTTTTGTTTTTAGCTCTCATTTTCGTCTGTGGAAGGTAACTGTGTGATAGAGTTGCCATGTATTGGAATTAATTTTCAGTTTTTACTTTCTTTTTAGGGCAGAGGAGAGAATGAAATTAAAGACAGAAGCTCAAGCAGAGACAGAAAACCCAAAGGAGATTTGAACGAGAGCGAAGAAAGAGAAAAGGAAAGTGATAAACAAAAGAATAATGAAGACAGGCACAAAGATCCTGAAAGAGACACCTTTAAGGAAGGAGAAAAACAAGAAAGGGAAAGAAACAAAAGCAGAACAACCAAGCAAGGAAAAGAAACAGAAAAAAACAAAGGAAAAGGAGACATAGAACGAGAAGATGATCGCGAGCGTGATAAAGGACGGGAAAGAGAGAAAAAAAATGAAGGAGGAAGAGAGAAGGACAGACTGAAAGGAAGAGACAAAGATAAGGCTAGGGACAGAGAGCGAGAGAAAGACAGAGACAGAGGAAAAGACCGGGAAAGGGATAGACAAAGGGACAGAGAAAAAGATGGGGAGCATTTAAGAGAACATGGAAAGGATAAAGCAGAGAAAAAGGTAATTGAAATGTTACTTCAGAGAGCAGTAACTTCTGGCATGCTGTGGTAGGGACTGAAGGTTTGTTATAATGACCTTGCATGTTTGTATTCTCGGCTCATTTTACAGTTAAGTACTTTCTTTAACAGCAATTGCTCTGATGAAGTGAAAGTGTCGGTGTGGATTTGTTCTGGTAAGAGTGTGATTGAGGCCGTATGTGTAACTTTGTCTCTCTCATGATCTATCTTGACTTGAGCCATAAGGCTTTGTCAGACTGTGCTTCCCGAACATCTAATAAGCCGTTTCTTTTTTCTAATTCTGCATGAATTTTTTGGGGTTTTTTTCCCTGAAAGAACTGTTGGGAAAGCTATCTAGATCTATTTGCGTCTTTGAGAGTGAACACATCCGCCGTTTCCCCATACTGCGGGCCTTCTCAGACTAAAAGCCTAAACTGCCTTAAGAGCCATCTCTTCGTGGCTTTTCATTTTGCTGTTCTTTTAATCTCTCTTCCTCTTCTGAATATTTCCCATTCTTGTTTTCTCTTCTGTTGCGTGCTGGTTCGTGGTAGAAATTCGGAATTAATGGACATCAAAGGGGCTTGTGTTAAGTAGTAGTTTAATTTTGTTAGATGCGAGAAGGCAATTCTGTCAGTACCTGTCTGCTGGCCTTAAGGATTGTTGCCTTCCTGGTGTTACTCAGAGAGAACAATGTTTAGCTGTAGATTTTACGTGGTTAGCCTCCTGTGCCGGGGAGGCAAGGTGAAGAAGGCAGGTAGGTGGATAAGAGTACCGTTGTAATGTGCTCAGTTCTACTCTATGCTAATTTCCCCTTTCTCGTTATTCAGGTAAGTAGCTCGCTTCACAGCACACTGAATCTAAAGCAATTAATTTCTTTTCAGTCCGAAGATTCTGAGGAATCCACACTTAGAAAAATGCAGAGGCCAACTAAAGACAGCAAGTGCCAGCCGGATAATGAGGTTAGTAGCACAGGCAATCTGGGAACATGAGTATTGAAAGCGTTGCATTTTAGAATGATATGGGAGCCTGCATGAAAAGATTGTAGGATTGAAAGGTAGGTAGATGACAAGTTTTAGGGCTGTAAAATAAATGGTTGTTTGGTTTTTCGGGGGGGGTGTGTGTATTTATTTATTTAGATTTCTCGTAGCTTGGCCAAAAGAAGGTCTACTCTGTTTATTTCATTTTCCAGATTTATTTCTGTGTATTGATATGTTGGGTACGTCCGGAAAAATATTTATTTGTTCAAAGTTTTCTGTTTATTCCTCTAAATCTTTCCTGGAAAGCTGTTACTTTTTTGGGGAGGGCACTTTAGTATAAGTTACTGTTTTGGAAAGCAAATTAGTCCGATGTTGTGTCTGGGCCTGTGTTTTGCAGCTGGATGATGGTAAGGCAGAATAGCAACTCACTGATTGCCTCTGAACAGTAGCTGTTGCTTGTGATACCACTGTGTCTGCATCTGCTGCTTCCTGATGACCTGAGGCAATCTGTGGAATTATGGAGCCATATGGCTAAATGTTTAAAGAGTGAGGCTTCAATAAATTAACCTAAAGCAGCTCAGACTAGGAAAAAACAGGCAGGATCCCAAGTCTAACAGGAGTCTCTGACAGTCTCTGGGCCACTGACATCATCGTGTCTTCCACACGAGATGACAAATTTATAGCTATTCTTTGACTGAAATCCAACCAAACTTTTTAAATTATTGGCACTTGGAGGGAGAGCATATAAAATAGTTTTTAGCCTGAAGCACATGTTCGTGGCCAAGTTAAACTTCCTGCAAATTGGGTCTCTAATGGAAATTCTGAGCCTCATCCCAAACTCTCGTAGTGCTCTTGGGCACCACAATAATACGCTAGGGCAGTAAAGTTTCATTTCCCGTCTTAAGTGCTTTTGGGAGGGATTCCAAGGCATGTGGGCTTATTACCTTAAATCTAGATGACATGCTTTTCGTCTACTTGCTTGCGTAACAGTAGAGGGTACTTAGGCTTTAGGTGATGAAAACACATGCTTTAGACCAGTGCATGACAAATGGTCATCATCTTAAGACCGTGGAAGAGAGAAACAAAATGAAAATGTTCCCAATGAATTTTTAGAGCGGGATAGCTGCGCAAAGTGATTTAGAGGAAATTCCAGCATGAAATAATTGGAAAGTGCATCTAATGGACTGGGGTTGATCTTCTTGTCCTCACAGTAGTTTCACAGCAGGGTAATGCCTTTTTTTCCAGGGATTTACCCTGGTTTAAACTACTAAAACTCCATTTAATCACATGGCAGTGAAACAAGTGTATTTAAAAAAAAAAAAAAGGAAAACAATTTATAGTCTCTGCTGCATAATTAATAAATCTTCAACATCTGTCTTTAGCTTTTTGTGAAGTACAAGTGAAATGATTTGCAGCAGCCCCTCTCAAGCAGTGGCTGATATGCCAGTACCTGAAGTGTCACCTTTCTGCCCGGAGGATTAACCTCTTCTTACTCCTGGTTTGTTCTTGTCATGCTCACTTACCCTGGCTCCTAGTCCTGCTCTCTTTATCCTCACGTTCCTAGCCACAGCTTCTCCTTCTTTCCAACCCTGCTCTTATGTGGCTTCACATCGTAATGAGCTATTTGTCATCTTGCTGCTTCCGTATTTGAATTAGGCCCTTTCTTCAGCCACGCTACTTGGCAGCATAAGGACATGGAAACAGGGGGGAGAAAAAGCACTGGGGCAATGGGAACTTTTATTTCATTTAACATATCTGTGGAATATTCAGGCCAATTGCCTTCTACGCTGCATTTACATTAGAGAACAAACTAATTTAGGGTTTTGGGGTTGGTTTTTTTTTGTTTTGTACTCTGCATGTACAGCAAAGCTATCACTTAAAGTTTAGCTTCTAGCTTTGCTCCTATGAGATTAGGAGTCTAAATAAGATTCTACCTGTAGTCATAGAAGTAAATTTTTTTTTACTGACAATTATCAGAGGCCGGTTTCGAAACGCTACTTAAATTTTGCCAGGTTGACTTATTTTTTTAATTTATTTTTCTGCTACTAAAGAAACTCTGTATGTTACCCGGTATGTAATTGTCATCATGTGGGTATCTATAATTTTCTGTAACTAAAGGAAAGCGAGTACAAGTAGGAATTAAGAGGAGACATTTGGCTTACACATGGTAATCAGAAGAAGACTGCTTGCTGCTTCGAGGCTAGCTGTTGCATACAACGCTGTTTGTGATCAGAGCCAGTTGAGTTGTATTCTGTTAGCTCTCAGTCCACCTCAGGTAAAAGTCTTGCTTAAAACGGATGCTTCATAGCGTGACTGATTGACCTTCTAAATGATAAGGATAACTTTGTCTTTTGACAAGAGGTTATTCAGGTCATGGAGCTTCTGAGCGTATGGTGCTGTTTATATGAAACCGGCTGCAGAACAGGTATGCCATTTACCCCTAAGGCCAAACACATTGGAAAAGTCTCTTCCATTTTCCAGTGGGCTGCTGAAACTCTTGGCTAAAACTTTTTGTAATATCCTGTCACTTTTGGCCACTCTATAATGACTTTTATTTTTGCCCTACAAACTGTATTGCTCTGGAACTGGTCACTTAAATCAGCTCTAAGTCATATCTAATGAACTTTGATTTCTGTTGGAACTCATCTCAACTATATAATGAAACAATTACGGAATAAAAAAGGACATAACCGCCCTAGAAACAGTAAAGAGAATCGATTCCATGGAAATCTACTGGACACGGCTCAAATATTTTTGTTCCAGTGCTCTGAATGACCCTCTCTTTTTAGTGTCAGTTGTTCATAACTGGCTCATGTATTAGAAATCCATCATTAAAATTTACATTTTAAAAAGTGGGATTTTTTTAATCGTTCTTTTTGTGTTTGAAAGGTTTTAATTAGCAGAAGCTAACAGGAATAGAACACCATCTTGCAGGCCTTCACTTCAGGAAAAGATAACCACAGCGGTCAAATTGACCTTAGCAAGTAGAGATCTTTCCTCGGTGCTGTTGCACACTAATAAATTTTACCTATTAGTAATGATTGCCGTTTTAGGAATAAATACTGGAAATACAGACAGTTTGAAGGAAAGAACTAAGAAAGTCTATGAGGAATACATAGCTTTCAGCAACAGCATTAGAAATGAGCTGTGTTTATTTGTTGAGGAGTAGTCTGTTGCGCAAAACTAAAAAGAAATATTAATATATGTAGTTGCATTTATATAAAACATATATATACACACATATATGTTGTTTTATTTACATAAACTTGTACACACACACGTACATTATATATGTACCACCTGGACTGTGGATCTAATTAAAAGAAAAGTATTGTGGAGGGTTAATTGAATTAGATTCCTATCCACAGGCTTAATTCGTGCTTATTATTAGCAAACTATCAGTGGATCTGATGAATTAGAGGGGGAAAATCCCAGTGGCCGATTTATATAACGTGTCGTCCCCCTCCCTTGCTTGGGTGGATGAGTTTTTTCTGCCTTTGACTGTTGGTGCATGGAGTGGCCGTGGCTAGAGAAGGTGTTTGTAAGCGTGTACAGAATTCGTTATGAGAGTGGTATGAAAGTCACTGATAGAAATTGTTCGTGGCATCCTTTCATGAATACGGAGGTCGGTTGTTGCATGGAAAGGAGGAGGAATTAACAGTTTGGCAGGTGGCATTTTCAAAGCATGTTCCTCTTCTTGACCTGCTGAAAAGTTACAAATCATTGTTTTCTTATGTCTTAAAGTCAACCTATTTAAAGGTTAATAATGAGGACAAAGCAGGAGAGTGGACAGTTTACAGCAGGCTGCTTTATCCTCTCCAAATAAAAACATAATTTCTCAAAACTGAGTAGTGTGCATGCATCCATCTAGGATTCCACTTTAATATGTGTTTTTCAGGATGGTGTGAGATGAAGTGTAAGATTTCTTTTTAATGACTCCAATGACTGCTTTTCAAAGCCTTGTAGACTCTGAATTTGTGAAGAAGAAGAATGACCTATTTTATCTCCCTTTGGAAAGACTCAAATCATAATTATTGTGGGATTTATGTTTTTGTGTGCTACCATAGTGATTAAATTTTAGCTTTTAGTTTGCACCTGTTGCCAGTGTGCACGTGTGGCTCAACAAAAATGTTAACTGGTGTTTGTAGTCACTACCTGACATAAATAAATGACTGAATCCACTCCTCTAGAAGCCTTAGCACCTATTCTCAACTTCTTCCCCACCTGTGCTAATAATTACATCACCCAAAGAGCTGCTGAAGTTTGAGCGTACCAGATGTGGCCTGCGGGCCCACAGAGACAGACTCTGACGGTACGTGAGCTTTAATGTTGCTCCTTGCATAGTGTTGTGGTTGTGAAAGATGGTAGTAATTACGATGAAATAAGATTAAGATTAACCACTTCAATATTAGCCATGCATTTTGGATTTCTGTCTGTTTTTCTTTATGACATGCCAATATTTTCTAAAGAGTGAAACGAAAACACTGGTAGCGGTTGTCGTGGGTCAAATAAGTGTAATAATCCAGTGAAGATAGTGCAGGTGAAAACTGCTTTATGTCGAAGCAGGAAAGTGCACCGTCCTTTTTGGCTAGATTTTTGTGAAGCGCAGGATGTAGGGCTTTCTTATGGCTGATTGAATACCAGAAATTCTGAGCACGGACATTAGATTACAACCATGGAGGTGAAGGAGATGTAGTTTCTAAAGGACCTAAACTAACTGTTGAAGCTGACTTTTGCATAGACTGCTCACTTTCCTATAAAGCACCTCCAAACAGTTCAACTTCTCGGTTTATCACAGTTGCATACCGTGATCATCTGTTATTAAGAAACATTTCCCCTTTGTTTGTCAAGACCTTCTGTTGAGCTTGTGCTCAACAGAATTTATGTGCATTATAACATATATAAAAAGCAACGGTTGCCTTCAAAGCAAACTTTCCTGACATGGCACTTCCATTCCCCTCCTTCACGTAGCAGTGTCTCCGGGGCCAGTGACTGTAATAAGCTTGTAGAGGTGGGATGTTCCTCTTGCGTGGTCACCTAAAGTGGTTTGAGTAAAAATACTTAGCAGTACCCTGTATTTTTAAACATCTTGTAATGTTCTTTTTCCATTATGACATGTATCGTCCATTGTCCTATGTACAAGATATTATGGAAAATGAATGATTTACACTGTGTAATTTGACAATTTTCTCTTACAGATCATTGGAACCTATAATGTTAACATTTGCATAGAAATGGAAAAATTCATAATTCTCACTTATGTTATCGATATGATTGTTATCAGCAGGGTGGGCAATAAATCTTGGACGCAAACTGCGTGGACTGTTAATTAATTCACACCAACTTAAAAAAAGCAGTTCAGGAGGAAATCTTGTGAGGTACTAATCATACTTCAGGATTTTGAACGAGATGCAGAGATGTATTGTAGGGATAGAGAACACGGAAACATAAAATGGTATTCTATAAATCACCTGTACTTCATCAGTTGTCTTCAGAGACGGCTGCTTCCTCTTTAGCAACAAACATTGCTAATAAAATGAGGGAGTCAGGTGAAAGGACAGGAAAGTTATTAGAAGCACGTCGTTTGGCTTGTTGGAAGCTCCTGGTTTATTAGTCTGTACAGTCCTGTAGGAATCGGGATGCCCTGCGTTTGGGCATGGTGGGCCAGGTCCCATCGCTGGCTCTGTTCTCTGGTCTACATGCAGGCAGGAGTCACAGAATCATTTAGGTTGGAAAATCCCTAAAGGTCACCGAGTCCAACCGTTAACCTCATGCTACCAAGTCCGCTGCTACCAAGTCTTCCCCTTCTGCTAGCCAAGATTGGTGTAAGACGGACTGCCTCTTTCCCACCCATCCTCCGGAGGTTTGTTGGGCTGGCAGGAGTCCTCCTTTACATCTTGCAAAAGTGCTGTAGCTGCCTTCAGCCTCTCTAGGGCTCTCTGTGCATAGGCTCAGGTGTCCCTTTGCACCCAGGGGACCTCACACTCCCCGTGGCCTTGTCTCCTGCGACCGATATTGATCTCGTCTCACGAGAGGCTGCTGCTTACGCACGTCTTTTTCCCAGCCTCAGCCAAGTGGACCTGCTGGTTTCACTTGCTCCTTTCCAAGGACATTGGACCATTGAAACATGTAACGTTAGTGCCTTTGAAGAAAGTATTGTCAGTCAGAAACTATTGACTTCAGCCAGTGCAAGCTATATCCAGAGAAAACACAGTAATTCTCGTGTATGCTTGCCTGCTTTCATTTCCTGACCTCTCTGAATCACTTTCTGACTAAGGTCAGAGTCCTCAGAAGTGTCCTGAATTTTCTTCCAGTTTGATCTTTTCCACTTTTGAACTCTTACCATCCTTCCCGTACCAGTTGTGCCTTCAGATCATCCATTGCTTCTTTGCTGGACTTTCTGGTGGGACCTGTTCCTTGGTTTGTTCAGGGTCTGTGCCCAGAGAAGTTGCCATTTGAGTAAAGGACGATGCAAGTCTAGTTTCACAGTTTTTCAGTCTTTCCTTCTATTTTTGGAATGAAATTGAGAAGATTTACCAGAAGGTTAAAGAGGAGCTGTGTGTCTGGTGTAGGTGAAACAGAGAGGTGATTGTAACCATCTTATTCCTTTTGGTAGCTCACTGATGGCTAAGCGTTGTATCCCAAGACCAGCAGTGGCATCACAGGTGCTCCAGGGGTTCCACAAGATGGCTCTGCTTTACTTCATGGTTGGCAGTTGTCTTTTTAATAATGAAATCTAATCATATGTGTTCATTTAAAAGCAAATAGCTTGCATGTACCCAGGAAAAATACCTGCAGGCTTTGAGGAAAATAGACTTGACGTATTCTCAATCTCATATGTGTGTGTCAGTTCTGTAAGTGAATATTTTTGATGTATAATATATATAGATAAAGCAAGATATGTAAGTAAATTTTATATATAAATATATAATTTTTTACAGAAAATTATATAAATT
>VXBO01000242.1:488303-510377 GCA_013400135.1 Rhinoptilus africanus | reverse complement strand
ATTTGTGGCTTTTTTTTTTTTTAAAGAGTGAAAGTCCTGCAGGAATATCAAGGCAGCCTTCAACAAAAGGATCAAGGCAACGTGCCAGACCCGGAGGAGAAGGTAACTAGAGGGAGGATATTATTTCTATTAAATATACTGGAGGGTTATTGAATAGGAATAGCATAAATACTTAAAATGTCTGTGTTTATTATTTTCAGGGCTTGTTTTATACTCCCAGTCTGCATTTATGAATTGAATAGGCAATTTTTCTGCATGGATTTTACACATGGAAAGTGATGCACAGTTCAGTTTGCTTGTGTTCCCCATGCACAATTGAAGATGTAAAGTCAGCCTGCTCTGGATATTTATTGTGTTCTCTCTGAATGGGCTTTTTTAGGTTATCTATAACTATTTCTTATTTTATTAGTTTCATAAGAACTGTTTCTTTGCTTAATAATCTAGCAAGTTTAGACAAATATGCCTTGCAAAGATTTAGCTTTTTTTTTTCTATTGCTGAGGATTAGTGGACAGTGTGTCTGAGTTGATAAAATTATTGCATGCTACCTTTCACATGCAAAGGTTTGTTAAGTGTTTACAGCACAGGAATATTCAGCACAGTATTTTTGTTTTAGTAAGACTTAAGATAATGTTGTTTAAGGTGGTTTTAGTAAGATGAAAGACATTTGTGAGGCAAGATGTGCTTTCCTGTAGTGATAAATCATACAGCCATGAACCGTGAATTTGTTACTTTATCACTTATTAATATTTGGAAAGAGTGTTTTTCCAAGATTTGGCGAAGGAATCCAAACTTCACTTATTTTCCAAATGTTTTCAGTAATTTCTCAAGGATCTGAAGTCTTAGTGTCTGGTCTTTAGAAATTTTGGGTTTATAAATGAAAAAATCACATATGTCAAAAAACCCCAAACAACAAAACAAAAAGATGTATTTCCTGAGATTTATTGAGTACTGGTGCATGCAAAAAGGAATTTCCCTGGATATTTGTTTGATAAGCAGTACAGTAAACCATCCACATCTCTGTTAGGCTTCCTGGGGTTTCTTCGGTGAAAAGATGGTTGGGTGAAGCCAAACCTTTCCGGGTGATTTCCATAGCTTGAGAAACTTAAAAGGCTCCAGGTGTAAGCTGGAGAGCAGGTGAAGATAAGGTGTTAAGCAAAACCTCTGGCTTGCAGCCCATTTGATGACTAGAGAAGATTCCTCTTGAGTACTGAAACAGTGGCGCGGTTTTGTAGATCTTTGGCTTTCTCCAGTGTCTGTCATTAGAGCTGTGGTCAACTGTATTGCACCTGGACTGGTGTCAGGCTAGGACCGTGTGATTTGGGGTGGGACAGGGAAGGTGCTCTGGGTGTCGTCAGTACTGAATCCTATCCCACCTCATTTTCCACAGTAGCTCAAGCAGGTGTAAAGGACCAAGCCATGCCGCTTTTCTGCTGAGAGTGCTGGGGAAGGAAGGACGGATCTTTATTCATTACAGGGGAATTATCGGCAGGAAATGAGAAGCTGTAGAAGTCTCATCCCTTTGTGCCAGCCAGGAGTCACCCCTGGCAGTGGTGTGAAACCACCCCTGATGGATGCGCAGAGCCAGGACTCTGGACTGAATCCTGGCTGTGCTGGTCTTGACAGCAGATGAGGAGGTAGTTCTGTAGGCATCTCGTCCTTGCTTTGGTGCTGAGTCTGTCAAGACTCTGCTAATAGATCTGTGGTGTCTGTGCTTGCCCGTTAGTGGATTGATATAAACGGTGGTTGTATTGATTATGGGCCATTTTACCAGCCTTTGGATGATAACGGCTTCTGACTCTTTGTTGACTGGAGCTATGTAACAAATGGTACAATCATCAATTAATGTCTCTCCTCATCTGTCTCACACCTGCATTGGTCATTTCTCTTTGGACAAGATTTAAGGTGAAGTTTTTAGTCTTGAGATAGTTTTAGGAATAGTTTGAATAGTTTGAATAATAGACAGTCGTGCGAGGTTTTGCAAATAAGTAAACTATTTTATGTTTTATGGTGCTTCACTGCAATTGATTATGTCACCAGCTTTTATATGTAAGACTATTAAATATTGCATTTGCATACTAATTGGAAACTAGATTCTCTTTGGAATATCCCAAGTATTTAATACTTTCACATCAGGAAGAAAGGAATCTAAACTTGGTACTGCTGGCCCTTTGTATAAGAAAGCGAAGAGAAAGAGCCTAGGGAAGCACATAGGTAAGGAATAAAACAGGCTGCAAACCAGAACCCATATAATGACTAGTGTAAGCACGATTTCTGTCTGTATTTAAGTGCCTTTCACCACCCCTGCTTATTTCAGTGACCTGATTACCTGCTGTCATTCAAGTTTTCTTTCTATGGTTTCGTGCTCTGGGCGTTGATATTATATTTCTAATGAAGAAGCCACTATACATAAATTAATTGAACATCTCAGTTCAGAAGATACAGTAACACCTGTGAATTGATACCTGTTAAAATAGCTAATCCTGGCTAAAGACTGGTACTGATTGGACTAACGAAGCATGGAGATCTTCATGCACTTAATCTGCCAATGTCATTGTTATTAATTTATGTAAAAGGAGTGTGTATTCTTGTGTGTCTTCCCAAGCATCCACGTTTTCTTTGGGTTTCTGTTTTAGTAGGTCTCCATGTGTCAGAGGCAAAATATTGAAGTTATATCAGAGCTTGGGTAGTGTTTTCAGAACAATCAATAGCCATGTTTTCAAATGGACTTGGGGAAAAAAGTAAAAACGTGTTTAGGCACCTTAAATACCTTGGAAAAGATCTGGTACTTTGGGCATGAATGTCTGTTGACTTAGGCGCTTGATTCAAGTTGATGCTTGAAAAGTGAAAATTTTGCGTCACATCTGATGTACTTATGTGCTGTGAGGTTTTCATAATTTTGCAGCTGAAAAATACCATCTGGATTCAATTAAATGTAGTCTTATTTTACTACTTAGTGATCCTTAGCTGATGCTATAACTTTTTTTATTTCCCAAGATTTGAATATTTGCTTTATAGCCTGAACTGGCACTACACTACAGTGACCCGGCACACCTCATTTTATAGGATCGTCCCTTTTTTAAACCCAAGATCCAGTTTTTCTGATAAATTAAATACGGTTAACGACTTATCCTGTGTTTTGGCTTTTAGGTAAATATTTAAAAATACTCCTCTTTTTATGATGCAGCAGGTCAGTGCGCTCCAATTTCAGTTTACCTAAATGATAAATACTTTGGGGCATTAGCCCTCTTTTTTTTCTAACACAGCAGAGCTGCAATAGGTGAGTAAGGCTCAGAGGTGCTTCGGTAATTAATCCAGAAGGTAGTAAAATCCTTCTGGAGCTGCGCCGATGCCGGTTGCACACTGCTCTCTGTAGTTACTGATGATGATCAGAGCTTTCTGTATTTTCTAATATTAACTGGAGATAAATGCACAACAGGAGAACCCATAAGGGCTAGTGTCATGACTCAACTTTTAATAAATAAAACTGAAGTGGTGAGTGGAGGATTAGTTGAGTAAAACCAGGTATATTTGCTATCCCAGTAATTAAAACAATTTAGACCAACATTTTCTCATCTTTATTACAAATAAATTCCTAGTGGTATTGGAGCAAATGTTTGGGGGTTTTTTTTAGGTTTTTTAATATAGTTAATGTTACATTTATTACTACTCAGGCAATAACTGCTTTTATCGTTGCAACATGCCTTGCAGCAAAACTTGTATCATGCAATAGAGATCATTTTTGCTAATTTAAAAGTTGATTGATACATTGAATGTAATTTTTTTTTAAAGTTGCAGTTGCTATTAACTGAGATCTTAATAGGTTTCCTTTCAGGCATTGAATTAGTTTCTAAATGAAAATGGAGTAAAGTGCTCCACTTTCTACTGTTGGTTTGGCTTTTCTTCTGAGCTCTAGACCTTATGGGTAACTTAAATCGCTGCTGTAAAGGTTGGTGGTGAGTGTTTAAATGCTTCTTTCAGTTTTATTAAATGACAACTCATCCTGGCCTTAACCAGCACAGGTAAATGGAAGTGCTGGTTGACCTTTCTCTGCTGTGTGTTAATCTCATAAATTAGTAGAACTCATTATTTCTACTGCAATGAACTGTATATCTTTGTGTGTGCTCCCTGTGGCATGGGTGGAGGAGTAGATCCTCCACTCTTGATCTGTATGTCCCGAAAGGTTCAGCTTTATGCTGCACGCAGTATGCATGGCCCATTCTGGAAGTGTTGGATGTTTCAACCCAAGCATTACGCGGGGCTTTATCTAGTAAATATCTTCCTGTGTGCTCAACACTGTTTGCTGATTTGTTTTGGTAGTGGAAATGTTACCTGAGGTGTCCTGGCTGTAGAGAGGGGCTCCGTGAACGAATTTGTTCTTTACCTTTGCATTTACCTGTTTGCAGATAAGGGGAGTTGGAAGTGCTGTGTTCAGTTCCCGGGCAGCACTTTGGGTATCTCCGTTTTTAATATATGTGCTCTTTCTGTATCTGTAATCTTGCCTGTTTCTGAATTTGTTCTGCTTCCGCTGCGTTTTGAGGAGTGTGAGAACTGAGCATATTACCCCAAGTGAAGGGGTGTATGTGTGTGTATGTATGTATATATTTTTAATGGTAAGATTTAAAGCTAAAAATTCTACCCATTCTGTACATATCATGACAA
The DNA here is from genome assembly GCA_013400135.1 of Rhinoptilus africanus. Classification (NCBI taxonomy): domain Eukaryota; kingdom Metazoa; phylum Chordata; class Aves; order Charadriiformes; family Glareolidae; genus Rhinoptilus; species Rhinoptilus africanus. The sequence continues at coordinate 505,717 of VXBO01000242.1, read as the reverse complement.
ACTGTGAGTAGTTTAACTTTTCTTGACCATGTGTGTTCAATGCACAAGTATATTTTTAGGAAAGATTTACAAATTATGCTGAATTGTTTCTCCTTTGCATCCCGCTGCCTTGAATGCCCCTATTGCAACTGGGGGAATTACTTTAAGATAATTGGCAGATGAAATGGTCTTTCGTTTTTTTTTTTAAGAAAAACTGTTTTAGGTAGGATCAAAAGCAAACAGCATTTGTGGACTACGTTCTTCTGAGGCATTACCAGCAAGTGGTGGAGTTCAGCTACCAGAAATCAGCTTTTCTTGCTTGAAATTTCGTAATGGCTTTAGTATGAAACGTGTTTATCTTTAGAGTCATTCAAAAAAACTGAAGTGCCTTATGTATACAAACAATATTGTGTATTTTATCAATTACTTAGACTTTATTAGGAAAATTTGTATTGTTTCACCAGCTATCAGGCTAATAAATAGTATCTGTAAATAGTTTCTGAATTGAAGAAGCTGCCATTAGTTTGCAGTAACATAAGAATTTCAATCAGAGGTCATGTAAAATGTCTTTGTGAACTTTGAATGTTACTTATTTACACTCAAGATGGTTTATTAAACTAGGATAGCCCTTAAAGAAGTGTAACAGGTATTTAGCATGGCTTTTTATTTTAAATCAATCTTGTATCTTTGGTTTCATTTGACTATGTACTCTTTTGTTATAGGAACCGTGGAAACGAAGAGCATGGCAGATAGGATTTCAGAGGACAATGCTGCTAAACTACAAGAAAAAGCTGAACCAGGACTTGCAGTAAAACAGAAGGGTAGGGAGAATAAAAATTTGACTGCCTTGGAAAGTCTAACTTGAGTGCTTCATGGTCAAACTTGAATCCACACAGCTAAATGATTTAAGGAGGGTGATTTACACTTAATCCAGCTGCTGCCTTGCGTTTTAATCACAGCTTGTGATTAATGTCCCCGTTTGAAAAATGTATGTTCCCTGGTAAAACGGTTACTTTATATTCTCTCCTTCTTTACTCTTATGCAAGTTTTCAACGAGGCCAGTGCTTACAATGTCCCAAGGAAAATGCAAGGCTGCTGCGCCTGAATCCCTGGGTGGCTTGTTCTATGCAAGAACTGAATCGTCACATGTTGCCTTTTTATACAAGTATTTGGGAGTTCTACTTGGTGTTGGTATTTTACAGGAAAATTCCATCTCTGCATTCTTACTTCTCCATTTTTTTGGGTTTGTATATAGCTCCCAAGATATATGTTGTTAATGAGGTATTTGTATCCAGCTACAATATGCGTGGAGCCGTAGCAGCAAATTGTAGGAGGAAGAACTGAGATTTAAGCAAAAAGCTGCATTTTTGTGTTCTCCAGATCCAGATGCCTGACCTAGTTAGGAGAGTTGATGTGGGAGGTCAAAGGCTGTTTCCCAGTCCACCTGTGGCCTTCAGGGCCTCAAAGCTCTGTCACTCTAATGAAATGTAGGTGGTTGGCCAAGGCATTTGTGTGACCTTATACAACTGGGAGAGCTTCCACACTAATTCCTTTTAATCTTTTGGAGCTATCTTGTCTATTGGAATGTATCTGCTACGGAATATAACTTTCTACTCCTCTATTTCTAATTCGAAGGTATGAAAGAGGAGTACACACAGGTTCATTATTGATTTAGATTGGACTCTCAGGTGGTATAAGAACCAAATATTGTGTCAACTGTTCTTTATTTTCAAATTCATTCAATAAGATATGTAACGTAGTAGTGCATTAGTGAACCTTAATTTTCTGTAAGTTCCTATAAATTGTCATTGATGCGTTGAATAGCTTTCACACTTGAAATGTGAAATCAGTTGTGACAGTTGATAAGAACAGTCATTGAGATAGCAAAGTTGGATGCTATTTGGCAGTATTTGTAGGTCAGTGGTCACATCTGTGATTGCTGTGTTCTTCTGTCTTGCACCTTCTTGCTGTGTTCTTATGTCTTTAACTGCAAATGAAAGTTATTAAAGTTTCCAAAGGAAGAATAATTTATTGCATTAAAAAACCCACCAGTGTTAACTAACTGAAATAAACTTATTTTCCGGGATTTTTTTTGGAGTATTATTTTTGCATTCTACTACAGCCTGATATTCTGTTTCTGAGCACTGAGGCTCTTAACCTTTCCATTGTGTTTTGGTTTCTTTTCTTTATAAATGAGGATTTGTCAGCATATCAGTTATTCTCCCTTTGTGTCCTCCTTAAGGAATCCTCACTGGCTAGTTCATAGCAGCCTCTTAAATAAGAAGTATATGTTTAAAGCTTTCTGGCAAAAGGATGTTTTGGCCCACCTCAGCTATTTGCTCATACGCCCCTGAAGTTGCTTAAGTTCTACTTTCTTAAGACATACGCACGTAAGTGCACCAGCTGTGGCAAAAGGGGAGTTGGATTCCATGGTCGCTCTGTAAAGTGAAGGCCTGCGTGAGACTCTTTCAGAAGCTGGTGGTTAAGTAAGATTTTTCTGATCCTTGTTCAATTCTAAAATGAGTTTTATTGAGGGTTTCACTGGTGCAGTTTATCTTCTCAGGGTTTTGGTAATTACATTAAGGTACGCTTCTCTGGGAGAAGTAATGCCAGGCTCCTTTCTAAAGTTTATCTCAAAGTAACCTTAAGGTGTTGGCAGTCGTTCAGTTGAACCGTTGTAGCCACCCATCTGCAGAGAAATGGCGTTATACGTAAAATACGAACGTCATTTCTACAATCTTGGCAGAGGGGCTGGGAGGGCAGTGTCTTCAATGGAGTTGTGCTGATCCAGTTCTTTAGGCGGTGTCTGAATGCATGTGCTAACGGGAGGGAATGGGAGGGCGAAGGCAGGAGTGCTTATTTGGTGCCAGTGCCAGTTTACAGTGGTTTAGGGAACCACTTAGTTTGCCAGTGCCCTTCAAAGCATCCTAGAAATCACAGTCCTTGCAAGATGCTTAGGCACTGTCTTGTTTGCTTACGTAGCTGGTTCGTGATACCATTTGGTTCGTTAATTGCACATTAAGATTTATAGTCAAGCTAACTCTAGTGGAATTAAATGGAAAATGGATGCTGAAACTGCTTGAAAATCACAGTCACTGTTATTCCACAACTTCAAACCTACCTTTGGAGTAGCTGAGTCAGAGAGAAGCTGAAGATGGTTCTTCCACAAGGTTTTCCAGGGTTTGGCGGGGGAGGGAAGTACTTGGAACTACTCAAAAAGAAATATTACATTCTGTCTACTGCTTCTGAATTTCATCTCGACCTTTTATTTGTATATTTGTGAGAGATGCGAGCAGTCCCTGTGCTTGAGTAGTTCAAAGTAGACTGGCATGTCTCAACTCTGTTGTCCCTTTTACACCTCTCCTTTAACTTTCAGGATTGTCTACTCAGATATTCTATCAAGACAAACATTTTAACCTTGCAATGTCTTTTGACTTTTAAAACCTCTTTCGTTTCTGATGAGCATCTTCATCTTGGTGACCAGAACATCAATGTCTTTAGCATGGGAGTGTGAGTTTTGTTGAAAACGCTCCCTAATGGGTTTGTCCCTGTTCTCCCAGGCCCAGCAGGCGTTCCCAAGTAAGAAGCTGGCTATAGTTCTTGTTGTCTGCTTCACATCTTTACGTGGTCAAATTATAATTAAAGATTTTATAGAATTTCTCTGAAAAATCAACTTATTTGTTATTTCCAGGTGTATTTGCCAGCAACTCAGGAACGTTATAGTGACAAAAGACCAGCACTGAACATACCACTGATGGTTATAAAAGCTCTAATAGAAAAAACAATGCTTTTTAATAAATAAAGCACTTCTCTAGTTTAGTGCTTTTTTTTCCCTTTTATGCTATGTATTAAAGAATTTTAAACTGTAACAAAGCATAATTTAGTTATGTTTGAATGCTTTGAGTAGACCTTGTTAAGTAGTTTCTATTTAAAATACCAAAAAGCCATCTATGAAAATGCTTTGTACTTGGGTTAAATGTTTTTTTTAAAAAAACCTAATAGTTTATGAGCACTTTATGAGTTCTAACTTGAAAATAAGCATAACCTGTTGGTAACTTTTTGCAATATATTACAGGTAGTTATTGCAACAACTAGATAATTAAAACATAGATTTTCCATTTTCTTAATGTCAGTACATAACATTATTTCCTTCCTTGTATTACTTGTTGTGTTTGTGGCTTCTGTTCATTTTAAAAGTGAGCGTGATCCACAAAACCTTTCCTCAAATAATTGGATAATTGAGCCAGTAGCAGACAGTGAATCTGGAAATCTTCTGGAAATCTAAGATATGTGAGGTCCCTGAAGTGCCTCTTAGTTTGTTCTGTGCAAGTCTCACAGCGCTCTTGTGTGATACTGTCACTGTCCTGGCTCCGTGGGGCTGGGATGAACCAGGGAAGTGAGCTTTTAGAGGTGCCGATGTTTCACACGGGGTAAATGAATGCTTGCAGGACTCCTTGCCACTGTGGCCTTTCTATCTCACGAGCAGCCGTTATGTCAGCGTGACGCATGTCGGGATGTAGATCATTGAGTCCAGCTGTAAACCTAACACTGCCAAGTCCACCACTAACCCATGTCCCCATGTGCCACATCTACACATCTTTTAAATGCCTCGGGGATGGTGACTCAGCCACTTCCCTGGGCAACCTGTTCCAGTGCTTGATAACCCTTTCAGTGTAAAAAATTTTTGCTAATATCCAGTCTAAACCTACCTCCCCTGGCTCAGCTTGAGGCCGTTTCCTCTTGTCCTATCACTTGTTACTTGGGAAGGGAGACTGACCCCCCCTGGCTACCCCCCTCCTGTCAGGGGGTTGCAGAGAGCAAGAAGGTCTCCCCTCAGCCCCCTTTTCTCCAGGCTGAACCTCCCCAGCTCCCTCAGCCGCTCCTCATAAGACATATTCTCTTATATCTTCCTTATGTTCTCCAGTAGACCATCTGTAGAATTAATACGCTGTATAAATATATTATTTTTTCCTTCAAAATGTAGCATGTGTTCTGTTCGATAGTTTTAAAAGAGAAGGTCCTACCTGCGAGATGGCTGTTCAGAGAATACGCACAAACGCTTTAGGAAAGTGGAATGCAACAGGCGCCGGGAGGGACACTTGCGTTGCTTTGCCTAAGATTGCGCTGGTAAAAGCCCAACTGCCTTGGCCTCTTTCTTGCAATGATTTCGGAGCAGAAGGACACAGAAGTGGACAGTAGTGTTAGAGGAGTCCTTTCTCTGTGTGGCGTTATATGGAAGAAATACTTACTGATAGATTATTCAGCTGAGCAAGCTTTCTAGATGAAATCCAAGAACATCGAGTGCTTTTTACCTACCAAAATTATTCGTAGAAACACTAAAGCAGGAAGTGGTGAATGATGCATAGTTAGATTGTCAAGGCAAAGATGGCATTCATCCTGTTCTCTGCAATGACAGAGAAGGGTCTCACCTGAACTTAGCAGGTCTGGGTTCACGGGGTTAGCTGCACTGGACTGGGCAGAGTAACTGGTCGGTGGGAAACCTATCAGCTGGGAGGGAGGGGGTAAACTGCTTCTGACCGATTTAAATTGCAAATGGGGTGAACTATGGTGAGATTAGAGAAGAAGCCCTCATCCTCAAATCGTGGACGGACAGATGGAGGTCAGTCAGTCCAACCCCCTGCTCAAATCTTGGTCAACTAAGGATACCAGTAGAGGAAAATACGAAGCTAAGGTAAACAAAAGAAAGTTTAAAAAAAACCCAGCATAGAGAATATTGTGGGTTTTTAATACGTTTTTTCCTCTTACCATTTCATCTAATGAGCAACTTGAAATATTGCAAATGTTACCATCCAACTGTGGAAGAATTGAGTGAGATGATGTCATTTGCACAGACGAGGGAATTTCACAATATTAAGAAACAACTGAAATATAAAGTATAAATGTTTTTTCAGTGTCCCTTTTGAATTGTGAATGCTCTGAGATGTTTAAAAACTGGAAGTTCACAAGATCCTTAACTTTTATGTAAGCTTATAGGATTTTGTTTCTAATTTAAAATGTTTGGCATGTGACGCATTTCATGAGCACACGTTCAAGTATAGTGCTGATAAGATTCAAAATACTGTCGTAAGAAAAGTTAAATTTGCCTCGCCAACTGAGCCAAAACTGTATGTTTGTTTCGTTTAATAGAGGGAGAAGCAGAGAATGTGGCTTCTGAAAAGCCTCCAGTATCTGAAAATGGTGAAGTACCCAATGATCTTCCACCTCAGCCCATCCAAAGGTTTGTTCCTGTCCTTTACTCTGAATGAAACCATGATGTGTTTGGAGGTAATACAGTCCATTTGAAAGCAGCAAGGAAACTTGGAGCAGTATTTTTCTGCTAGTGGTACCAAATAATAAATGTTATCCCGCGTATGGTTCCCTTCATTCACTTTCATTTCCTTCTATAAAGAAAACTTGAACGTTGTGAAGTGTTTTGGACTTATTTTCTTAATGCATAAAATCCTTCGATGTAATGTTATTAAAATATGAGGGACGTGTGGCGAGTCTAATGAGAAGGACATTGCATTACATACATGACTTTCATAAGTATGATGTAACGGATAAGATGAACTTGCCTTTTAAAAGCCCAATTACTTTTTCTTTGCCTGTGTAATTGTATCACCCGTGAAAATGATTTTTTTCTGTTTACGTTGCAACGTGTACTGTTAACGCTGAATTTGTTGTTAGCGGTAAATAACTGTGCTGTGCACGGGTTATTGTTTAGTGAAACAAATCACAAGGTTTCTACACAGAATCATAATTTTTTTAATTTTAGGACGCATTTTCTAGATTTTTATTCTAGAATCCTGCTAGGGTAGCAAATACTGTGATATTGAATTGTATACTGGGAATGTTTTCAGTGTCTTTATGCATTGGCTAATTTACTCAGCTGATGTGTGTTTACGTGTCTGTTCCTTTGGGGGACATGTGAGGCTTCCTTTTACAGTAGAAATGAAAAAGCCTCTTTGTTATTGCAGGCGTATTCCCCGTCCTGGCAGTGCAAGACCAGCACCACCCCGAGTAAAACGTCAAGAAAGCGCAGAGGTCTTACTTCCAGAAAGGTAAAGAACGGGGGAGATGCAGAGCAGACGTTTCTAACGCTCGTGCCCCACAGTATTCTCCCATCTTCTGTGCCTCGCCTGCTGCTCAGCAGCTTTAGCGTGGGTCACCTCACTGCTCATCAATTCAGACTGGAAAATTCAAGCCTGTTTTATTGTTGCTGCAAATCCACGGCATTATGTAGAAGTTATGGTTGGTAGTACCATCTGGAAGTTAAAAAAATACGATTTTTTTTTTTTCCTTTGAGAACTCTGAAATAGATAACCCTAGAACATTAATCTAAACTACCACTAGAATGTATCTGTGAAACATGCAGTAAATGTCCCATGCTCAAAAAAAAGCATGAAACAGCCGTTTATAACTATGGCCAAAATGGTTTACAGGTGATCTCTGGTAAGAGCCACTCACTAAAGCAGCGTGTTTAGAAGGAAAATAAACATCCTTTTGCGAGAGAAGGATATCTCTTTTCAGAGTTGGGCTGTGAATGGAAACAACAATTTGATGTGCTCTTAGTTGATGCTGCTTTATTTTATGGGAGGGAGGAAGGGAGGGAACTGCTGTTTCTTCTCAGATCTCAGTAGGTTTGGACGGATCTTAAGTTTTCATTTTGTTGTGTCTCTCTCAGGACTGGTGGTGGTGGTAAAGCGGTCTCAAATGTGATCATAGACCAGCAGAATTCGGATGATGATGACGACCAGTTTGTGGTGGAGGCAGCACTGCCGCTGCCAGAAATGCCAGAGATGGAAATGGTCTGTTAATTCTACAAATTTTATGCACTTTGTTTGTAACTTACTTGTTTAAGTAGCTTCTTGCTGAATGTTTTTTAATAGTTGTATATTATAGTAGTACCAACTTATTGCAACTAAAGTTCTCTTCCTGCATATGTAGGAGCCAGAAGCGGAGCTGGTTGAGGATGAAAAGCATGGTATGTTTGCTTTTACGTATATTTTTACATATATATAATAAACCCATGAGTTTAAACTAAATGCTGAACACCTGAAGTGATGAATAAAGCAGCAGAATACCTTCTGAGGGTAGGAGCTTGCAACCTTTGCAAGAAAAACAGAAATTGTTTATCAAATGCAGTCTGGTTTAGTTGAGCCGCTGGATTTGCAACTGATGTTAAGTCAGCAGGATTTAAAATTCTGCCTAAATGTCATAAATTAATGTTTCTTAAGAGTGTCAAGTGCAGCTTGTCAGCTCTGAGATAGAAGATGGTATTGGCTGTTCAAAGCAAGTTATAGAAAAGCTTTTAGAACAATTAACAGACTGGTTCTTAATAACATCTATGCTTACTCGTGACCTCAGATCTCTGATTCAGGGGCTTCCGTTATAGTTACACTGGATGTGATTTAGGTGGATATATTTATCTGCATCCAAAAATTCCTTGCAAACAAATATATACATATTTCTATCTATAGCTGTCATGTGCAGTTCTTGAATTCTTCCGAAAGAGGTGTGCAAAGGAAAAGCCATTGTGTTAACACAACTCAAGGATCTCGTTCTGTAACAAGAGTCGTTCAGTAAATGCTACTGGTTCTACAGTCTGATTTAGAGGACACTGGAGAAAATAGGTCAAGTAACAAATACTTTGTATCTCAGTAATTAAAATACATAATCGAATGCTGTTCATGTTGCTCTAAAAATTGTTTACATTAAAAAAAAATGAAGCAGTTGATTTTGTCTGAATGTTTAAAACGACATTTTAGTGCCAACCCCAACCAATGCTGAGAAATACACTGATTTTTCAACAGGTGGGCTTGTAAAAAAAATCCTAGAAACAAAGAAAGATTATGAGGCATCACAGAAATCATCAAAGACGACAGAGAGGGTAAGATGGTAATGGCCTTCAGAGAACTGTGAATATTTAATATTGTTGTCGCGATCTTTTTCTCTGCCTTAAATGTGTTTTTTCCATTTATGATCAAGCTTTTCACCTTGATGTGTTACACTGCTTTTGCTCTCCATCAATAACTGTCAGATATTGCTACCTTCTCTGCGAGTGCTCTCTCTTTCTTCCCTAAAGCTGCACCTTTATTGTTTAAAACTTAGCTGTCTTCCCGGCATTTGAAGAGCAGTATTCTATTGCTCAGCAGTCATTATTATTGTCTAAATAAACGGGATCTCTGGTGCCATTAACCATAGAACGTATTTTCGTATCACTAAATGTTTCCCTAGTAATGTCCTAGCATACCCCAGCATTCAGATCTGAGTCTATGAAGTGATTTGATTTGAGTTTTTCCACAATCAGTAGTTGGGAAAGGGAAAGTGCGTTTTGTTGTTGCTGGATTTTTTTCTCGGTGGTTTGTTGTTTTGGGGTTTGGTTTTTTTTTTTTTGGTTTTCACAGCTTATAAAGGGCCTAGAAAGGGTCTAGCAGTGACCACAAACCAAAAGCAAAAGGTTTGAACCCTCCTGATTTCAGTGTCTTCCTGTGTCAACTGGAGAGCTCTTGCTTTTTCAGCCTTGCAAAGCTCACGTTACAAGAAGCAGCAAAAGGCAGAGCATTTAGATGGACTTTTCTGATCCACTGGCCATTTGGAAACTTTCTAAATCACTGAAGTAACGTGATGTGCTGGTGAGGAGGCACTGAGGGATGCAGTGCAGAGTGCTGTTATAAAAATACAGACAGGTACATCATGTTTTGGAAAGGCGAGTGCTTTTCATGAACACTTAAATCCTCATTTTCGATCACATCTCATTTTTTTCAAATGCTAATTCGGTATTCTAGGTTTTTCCTGCCTATATTCTTTTTCAGGAATGAGCTATATTTTGGCATACTGTTTTAAGATGCTGCAACTCAGACCTCAAAGAGTCCAGCTTTTCATAGAACACAAAGCTCTTTCAAATAGCTGTCTGAAATCACTAATAACTTTCGAAGCCTTGACCACCTGACTGCCTCTTTCGACTTTATCAACTGTAGTAATTTGTCAATGAGTGACGATATTATGATAGATTATGAGCAAAGTGTACAGCAGGAAAAAAAAAGTCCCTGAGGGACTTTTGGTAGACAGTAGGCTTTTTTAAAAAACATGTCTTACCTAGAACTTGCATGACTTTATAATTGCTTCTACGATCTGCAGCAAAAGTGACACAGTATTAACTTTAAGGATTGGAAATTTGGAAGGGTAAAACCAACAGTTCTCTTAAATAGAGATACTCCCACATGCTTTTGTGTCCAGGGCTAATGGGTTATGCTGCCACACAGACCAGCCTTTTCGTTCCTCCCCCAGCAAGTTGAGAAAGTTGGGATGGCAGATCAGACCCTTGGGAGATTATCTTCCTATCTGAAGTTTGGGACCGTCCAAGATCTGGGCCTACTTGGCCGGAAGAAAATTTCCTTTCGTGTATTGCAAGGGCTGAGATGACAGAAGGAAATGAATTCTTAAAATAGGAAAACACCTTTGGTTTTTCTGTTCATAACCTGTTACGAATAGTTACGGCTTTATCCAACCTGATGAATTATATGCCATTTATTATAAATGTGCAGCTTGTAGCGTATGCGTACTGATCATTGGAACACTGTTGGCTATTTCTAACGAATGCGTCTGTGAAAATTTGCCTGCTTGAATAAGTTCTGTCTTTTATAGAACTCTTTGGAGAAAAAAAGGGTTAAAAGTTGATATCGCTGATTCTGCAGGAGCTCTGAAACTCAGTACTGGAGCGCGTGTTGAGCTGGCACTCGGGAGAACGAGAGATACGGCTGTTCCTGGTTTTATAACTAGATGGTGCTGTTGAATCATCAGTCTTGAGCCGGAGTTTTGGGACAGCATTAGTAGTTCATTTAATAATGTCTTCCACCAGTACGTAATTGTGCTGTAAGCTGTACTGCTCGCTCTTGTGTCCCGTCAACTAAAGCGCTGGACATAGAAAGGGACAATGGGGGAGGGTGTACAAAACTGCGTGGATTTCATGCTCGGGAAGCTTCCTCTGGTGTTTGTGCTAAATTTTCTGGGTTTTTTTCTGAATAAGAGTCACTAACTAAAACGATTCCCTTTTAACCCCTTAGATTTTTTCTAAATGCACGTGGGCAATTGTGTCCTTCTACAATAACCGTTTCAGCCCGTTGCCTGTTTTGAGTCTCTAAAACGTTCATTCAGTCCTTGTTTGTCTTTTGTTGCGTCTTTTGAAGCACTGATCTGCGTTAGCAGCGCTGATAATAGCCAACTAATTCTGGAAAAAAAACGTGCTGACTTCCTAGTCCATCATGTGAAAACCTGCGTACAACACTAAGCTCCTGGAATATCATCTGATCTCACATCCAAGCAGCTGGCTGCTGCTGCCCTGGATTTCTTTGCTGCTACTGCTTTTCAAATTATGTTGAAGAAGCTGTTGCGATCCGGAGAGGAGAAGCGTAGTTTTCCTGATAGCAGAGGAAAAAATTATTAAAAATGCTTGGAGTTAGTGACTGGGACTTGGACAGATGTAGTTCATGTCCAAAACATGAGCTGGAGACATTAGTGAATCCAGGGAATTTATTTTAGAGGATAGAGACACTGTGACACGGGAGACAATAAAAGTAAAAAGCACATTTCCAATGTGGTGTTGCCTCTGGGAATGTTTCGGGGACCAGATCTGCGGAGGGTAGCAGGTGGGGATCCGGCATGCTTGTGTGGCCCCAGCATCACGAGCATGTCTCATCTCTGAGGGATGTTCCTAACATCACAAGGAAGGCAGCGGTAACATTTATTCTTGTGAAACTGCAGACCAGCAATTTTGGGAGGAATAGTTACTGGTCTGTGGAATCTCTTTGGAGAAAGGCAGCAAAAGTAATTAAAAAGAAGGAAGAGTTTCAAGTGGTTTATTTCTGCCAAGTGGTCTAGGCAGGCGAGTGGAACCACGTCCTGTTATGTTGATGGGACTGGGGGAATGGGTCAACGAGCTTTGGCCAGCGCTGTGTTCAAATGGCCGTGGGTTTTGTGCCAGGTCTGGCTCTGCAGTCTGCTGGGAAGCCGTATCAGTCTGGGATTTGACCATTTCTCCCCAGACTGTCAGCTCTTTCATTTAATTTATTTTCCATCAAACCCTCCAGAAGAAATATCTTCTACATCAGTATGCAACTGTATTCCAAACCGTATTATGCGTCGGAGAGTGAAATGTAATTGTACTTCTGTATTTTGGAGTAAGGGAACCAAAAGTCCAGTGAAAATTTGAAAGAATACTTGCTTTGGGAAATTACGTCTGATGGAATCAAGGTTATCCTTGTGTCTGTCAGTAAGAATGTTCATCTTCCCTCGTTTTTCTCAACTATTCAATACACACAAAATAAATGAAATATTTTCCCGGTTATATTCATAAGTCTTTAAAGCCTTGTTTTTCTGCCAGTCAGGGGTTTGAAGGGAGAAAAAAAAAATAAAATGTTTGTAGTTTGAGTGCTAGAACTTTTTGGCTAATATATTAAAATCCAATATTCAGCAAAAAAAAATGTTCGATGGATCTACCTGATTTATTGTGGATTAATCAACTAGAAATTAGGTGAAGTTGGTGGATTAATAATTAATCCAAATGTGACACTGGTGGACTCGCGGGGATGTTTCACACCTTTACTTCTAACTGCTGATTGCCGAGGAGCATTTATTTGGGTTAAAAGCATTCCTCTGAAACCTTTTATGTGCTGCATTTCCCAAACATGCATTTGCTTTTTAAGGAGTTTTAATAAAGAAAAAGATGAGGAAAGAAAAGAAGAGTGGGACTTTCATCATCTAGGTTTTGCATGGGCAGAAACTTAAAATAATATACACAATTTTCAGGTCAAACAAAGAGGTCATTCTGGAAATACACAAGATTTTTGCTGCCTTGATTAGCTGTGTTCAGCCTAACAAATTCCTAAAAAGACTTCCTAAATGTATTTGTTTAGAATCTAACCCTCTAATGTTAAACAGAGAAAGGAACAGATGTTACATTTTGTGTTCCACTTCATTTATTTGATGTGTGGAAAATGTAGGCAGGTTATTAAATAGTTTTAAGCAAGTGGGATCACAGAATTCCCATCTTTGCACTACCAAATACAGTTCACAGGCTTCGGAAAAGAAACAGCCTTGAGGTTTGTGCTAGGAACAAGTGATATTAAATAGCTTAGCACCTGGATAATATTAACTTTAATTACAAATGTGATAAATGAAGTATGCACTTCTAAGCTTCGAACAAATACAATCATTGCTGATTTCTGTTTGTTTAAAGTTCTTCAGGTCATTGATTTTTACGTTAATACATCAGCTGCATGACACTGGGTGTCCCCTCCAGTCAATGCAATTAGTAACGTGTCACGTTAACCAGATGCATTCCTCCGTCCCACAGTTTTAAGTATTTGGAAGAGGCTCACCATTCAGGACCACAGCTTCTCAGCATCCTGCCAGCTGAATACGTCGTAGGAAATGCTGACAGTAAAATTTAATAGGAATTACCTGCAGAAGGGCTTTCATCTTTTTGTGACGGCTCTGTTTATGACGATGTGACGTTAACGCAGTGATGTGAATAAAGCTGCAATGAGAAATTTGTGGTGCAGGCATGCAGCGCCTCAAAAACAATAACTGTACCCAGCAGCATGGCTGTGGACAAGCACCGTAAAAGCTGAAATTGAATGAGCGTTTGCGTGAGTATCCTTGTATCTGCCCTCCCAGGAAAAAAAACTCTGGTCCCCAAGAAATTGTGTAACAAGCGGTGAACACAGGAACAGGTTTTTTGTCACTCTTGTGATATTCCTGATACCATGGCTCCTTTGCGTGGTCTTTGCAGACAAAATGTTCTCTCCTGTGGGTACCGATATGAGACAGCAGATGGATATGTTAAACAGGAAAAAGGATTTGTAAAAGTGCAGTGAGACAGCTGTGATTTCCATCCCTAGGAGAGGATGCAGTGCATCAGTTGGGTAGCAGCAGTGTGTTGTAGGACACGGTACAGGTGACTTTCACCTATTTCAACAGGTTTATCAATGGATATGGCCGGGATATTCTTCTGGGGTGTAGATCGGTGGTGAAAGCAGTTGGTTGACACAAGGAACAAATTCTTTTTGAACAGGAAAGAGACTGCTGTTTCAAGAGAAGGANAGGTTTATCAATGGATATGGCCGGGATATTCTTCTGGGGTGTAGATCGGTGGTGAAAGCAGTTGGTTGACACAAATTCTTTTTGAACAGGAAAGAGACTGCTGTTTCAAGAGAAGGAAGTCATGGACCCAGAGTTTCAGAAGTGTGTGCAGAAAAGGGAAGCTGGGCAGGACTGGCCCCCAGTATGCCGTTATGGCTAAATTAATACTATCTGCTATCATTAATAACCGGTAGAGCTGTCTCTTGGCATGTGTGTGGTCAGAGTTGTAGGATTCTGCTTAGCGTGCCTCAATACTGCACCAAATATGTGAGGTTTTATGAACTGACTTCTCCCCATGCGGACTGAATGTGAAGTAAGGCAGACTGGCTCTGGGGGCTGGGGTGGAGTATTTTTGTACGTCTGCAAAATCCAGCTCTCTTTAGAAATATCAAATGTGAACTGGGGAAAAAAAAACCACACCCTCATTTCTCCCCCCCCCCCCCCCAAAAAAAAAAGAAGGAAAAAACCTCCCTCTTTAAAAGCTATCCCTTTATTTCTTTTGGTGCCTTCCAACTCAGAAGCAGGTCAGACTAACTCTGGTAAATCTAACGGTAAAGAACATTGTGTCTCCAGTTCCTTGGCCTGTTACTGAACTTGGTACCTGGCATAGGCAGAAAAAGCATCCTGTTCATTTGAAATGATTTAACATTTACTGTTTTCCCTGCGTTTCTGTGAAAGAGTTTCTTACGGTGATCCCTAGTGGATAGTTACAATCTACTTAAAATGCAGACTCTGTAAAAACCAGGAAAAGAAAACACTCTTTATGATCAAAAAGTATTTTTTACAGTAAAAACCCCCACCTTGTTGGTTTTGCATTGAATGTATCAAAACGACTTGTCCAAAATGAAGTTTCTGTCCTGTCCTATAGAAAGAGGTAGGGGGGAAATGGTATAGCTCCATAAAACTATGATTACTGGGGTCTGTTTTCATAATGGGACAGAATATAATAGTTAAAAGGGGCTGCAGAAACTATAAAGTGCTTGATGGATGCTTGCTCTAATTTGATTTCTGTTTAAAACCTGTTAATGAAAAAATGGAAACAAAGGAGAAGCTATATAAAAATAAGCAAATACTCTTTCTAGAAATAAACTTTTCAAACGGGGGGCGGGGAATATCCCCTCTTTAGCTTAGTAGATGTCAGGCACTTCAAATGCCCTCGAGAGCCCAGCTATCGGAAATGGGTGTCTTGTGAATGATCCGTTTTTACGAAGCTGTGCACACGGCAATATTTATACTAATTGCTTTAGCCAGGGTAAATTAAGCACGAGTAAATTCTGGTGGTTTCTGGAGCCCTGTTGATAATTTCCCCTTGATTGATGAAAAAAAAAATATATGTTCCTCCTTTTTAATTTCTCAGGTCCCTGCGTCCGAGTCCACGTTGTGTTCTGTTCACATTGAGGTAATGGGAAAGGCAGACTTTTTCCCAGGAATCCAAAATAAACATTTATCTTGGTGCCTTATGAAAAACACGAAGGAAAGGAAGCGTGTTGGGCCTACACAAGTGATACAGTCTTTTATATGGGGATAATTTATTGATTCTTGGGCTTTTGTGAAAGCAGAGTTCATTGAGGTGTATGGCCTAATTAAATAGACTGGAACAATTCGGATTCTGGCGTTTTTCTTAAAAACTGAATATATCCTGTTACATGTTTGTGCAAAACGAGGCAAGGTGGCATTCAGGACTCTTACCACCCACGTTGCCTGTTGTAATAAACCATCTGCCACAATTCTTAGTGATTTAAAAGTGTGTCCCGCGTTGATTTTTAACCCATAACTGTAAGTATGAGACTGAGAACAGACAGTATGACTTCCCTCCTCCCTCCCCCTTAATTACTTATATTCGGCAATAGCTGGCAAAGCTTGAGTTCTTCATGGGGATAATTCTCTGTCCTGAGCTCAGCTTTCTGTCGATGGCGAGAAATGTAACGTGGCGCCTTGGCAGGACAAGTGTTAGTGAAATGAAAGAAAGAATTGATGGTTATTTTTTAATGCGTGTGAGGAGGGACAACGATATGCCAGTGGAGCTACTGCACCTTCAAGTGTTGGGAAATTTTTCTTGGGAACTTGAAATTAAGCGCTTCTCCTTTAGAGAGATACGCTGCAATAATCCTTGCATGTTCTTACACCACTTCAGTATCATATCCTATGTGTTTCAAAGACACAGGGGGTTTTAACAAGCCTACTGATGTACCTGGTTAAGTCCGAATAGTATTTAATAGATTTTTAGTGGTAGTATGTTTCAGTACTTGAAATGGCTTTGGATGGGATCATATTTTGTCCTTTTTATGTCAGTTTTGAGGAACTGAACCCCACAAAGAGCGTGTTGGAGCCACAGGGACACTAAAATTGTTTTTGAATATTTACTAATACACTTTAAGGGCACCTTCCTAATTCATAGAAAATATTCCATGGTGGTTTATTTCCACTTGAGCTTTTCAAGCAGCTGGGTATTTTAGCACAGAATATTTCAAATTGTTATCTGGATCTGGTTTGCTTGTTTATGGAATTCTGGGATTTTCACTTATTTTGTATTTTTTATTTTCATGCCATACTTGCTGGTGTTGAGCAGTGTGGCTACTTGGACTAGCTAGGTATCAGGGAGGTCACACCAGCATTACACGAATGTAAAACATGGAACTCAGCATTTGGAAAATGAAAATGAAGGATTCCTCAGGTTTTCACACACCCAACTCTATCCTCAGATAATGGACTGGCTGAGCCTTCTCGCTTCTGACATAGTTGTATGTGGAACGAATTCCTTATCTCTTGTCTGTGGCTTCTTATAATGGATGGTGGAGAGGAAAGTGGTAAGAGTTTGATGCACTTAGGAGGAGAGGAAGAACAAGGCAATGGGACTTTGTCCTGAGAATCACAGAATCATAGGGCTGGCAGGGCCCTCTGGGGATCCCCCAGTCCCACCCCCTGCCAGAGCAGGGTCACCCAGAGCAGGGGGCACAGGAACGCCTCCAGGCGGGTTTGGGATGGCTCCAGAGACGGAGACTCCCCCACCTCCCTGGGCAGCCTGGGCCAGGGCTCTGCCACCCTCAAGGGAAAGAAGTTCCTCCTCATGTTTAGGTGGAACTTCCTGTGCTCAAGTTTGTGCCCGTTCCCTCTTGTCCTGTCCCTGGGCACCACTGAGAAGAGCCTGCCCCATCCTCCCGACACCCACCCTTTAAGGATTTATAGGCATTGATAAGGTCACTCCTCAGCCGTCTTTTTTCCAGACTAAAAAGACCCAAATCCCTCAGCCTTTCTCCATAAGAGAGGTGTTCCAGTCCCCTCATCATCTTGGT
>VXBO01000242.1:457746-487984 GCA_013400135.1 Rhinoptilus africanus | reverse complement strand
AGAATCATAGGGCTGGCAGGGCCCTCTGGAGATCCCCCAGTCCCATACCCGGCCAGAGCAGGGTCACCCAGAGCAGGGGGCACAGGAACGCCTCCAGGCGGGTTTGGGATGTCTCCAGAGACAGAGACTCCCCCACCTCCCTGGGCAGCCTGGGCCAGGGCTCTGCCACCCTCAAGGGAAAGAAGTTCCTCCTCAGGTTTAGGTGGAACTTCCCGTGCTCAAGTTTGTGCCCGTTCCCTCTTGTCCTGTCCCTGGGCACCACTGAAAAGAGCCTGGCCCCATCCTCCTGACACCCACCCTTTAAGGATTTATAGGCGTTGATAAGGTCACTCCTCAGCCGTCTTTTTTCCAGACTAAAGAGACCCAAATCCCTCAGCCTTTCCTCATAAGAGAGGTGTTCCAGTCCCCTCATCATCTTGGTAGCCCTTTGCTGTCCCCACTCCAGCAGTTCCCTGTCCTTCTTGACCCGGGGAGCCCAGCTCTGCTGCTGAACCGAAGGTGGTTGTCTTTATAGGTAATGTCCCGATTACATGTGGAAAGTGCGGTGCCATAGATTAAGGTTTCCCTATGGCTTTGGTGGAACACAACATGCAGCAAAGACTAGGAAAACGGTTAAAGAGAGAGCAAAGGGTTTGAAGCGCTGTGAGCGCGCACATCTGCTCGTACATCTTTACTACCTGCAGCAAGGTGGTGGGGCAAAAAAAATATTTCCAGAAGCGAAACTCTTGTTGAGCTGAGATGTGTGCTGAGCCCTAGCGTGGCTGGACCCTGTCCCGTCATCTGCCTTCATCCCCTGCCTTCAGGGGCACCCGGGTAAAAGCTCTCTTCTCTGGGGAGCCGGAAGATGAGGATGGAAGGGAAGCCTGGAGATGTCCGTGGCACCGGCAGTGGCCGTTGTGCTCGGAGGTTGGCCAGTGAGGAGACCCAGGGGAGAAG
Organism: Rhinoptilus africanus; assembly: GCA_013400135.1. Classification (NCBI taxonomy): domain Eukaryota; kingdom Metazoa; phylum Chordata; class Aves; order Charadriiformes; family Glareolidae; genus Rhinoptilus; species Rhinoptilus africanus. Next base: position 487,048 of record VXBO01000242.1, on the reverse strand, counting down.
ATCCTTAGCAGCTGGGCTTGGAAGGAGGGTGCTCACCGGGTCGCGGGGGATAAAATGGGTCAAGAAGCAGAGCTTTCATCTGCGTGTTGTAAAGGATCGCAAAGACACGGATGGCTCCAGAAAGTGTCTAAAATAACGTGTTTTATGTACTGTGGTATAATGAAACACCTGCTTCTGTGAGAGAGGTATGGATCGAGTGAGAAGGAATTAAGATGAGTGTTATTTTTAACAGTTTAGCCAGCACTCCTGAATTGACTTAGGAAGTGAAGGTCACAAGTTCAGCAGCGTTTGTCACTTCAGCCCAGTTCCTAATTAAAGAACTTTATAAAATGGCAGTAAACTCACAAGTCCCCCAGTCTTCCTGCGCCGCGTGTGTGGTAAAACACAAGCATCGGCCGTAAGTAAATCTCAGCCTTCAAATCTTTAGAAGTATTTTTCTAAAAAAAAAATATATATATATATCTATAGATCTCTCTGAGTTCGTTGGTAAGCCAAGGGCTGCTGAAATGTGTTTGGCAGTAGTCCCTGCTGCCGCCAAATGCAGCTGAACAAACAGCCCACAGCTCGCACAGGAAGACGGGCCAAGTGGGTGGGAGGGCAGGAGGGGACAGGGTGGCAGATTCGGTGTCCCAGCCCGAGAGAGAAGCACACTGCCACCTCTGTCTTTACCGAGCCGCTAGGAACTCCGCTTTGCAATAGGTCGACGTTGCGGTTGGGGTGGTAGAGAAAGATCTTTCTAGTTTTCCGGCATACATTAAATGACCAAAATGACTTTAAATAAACTTTACTTAAAGCTCTGTGTGTCTAAACTCAGTTTGGGAATTCGACCTGTAGGGTTCTTGGAAAGAAAGAAAAGTTAGGTGGTTGTTCTTGATGGGGGAGAAAAAAACCCAGCAGGCTTTTCTTTAACGGCGATTGTTGTTTTCAGGGAAGGCTTTCCTGGAGTAGGATTATTACAGTGTGTTAGTAATGTGGCATCACTGCTCTTTTCATGGCATCCTTTCGCTCTTCGTGGCTTCGCCGCTCTAGCGAGCGCTTTTCCTGTATCCAGCGCGCAGTAAGCTGGGACTGACCACAGAGAGACTGCTGGCTGCGCAGGAGGAAAGCGAGCACAAGGCCAAATCAGCTTTGAGCAGTGGAGTTTATTGAGGCCACATCTGCAGCCTGCATGATTTTACAACCACTGTTAACAGAAGTACGAGGCACGGAATAACCGCCGTCTCTTTTAGCCGCACAGCATGAAACACTGTGATTAGGACCAGCATTAGGAGCTGGAAATCCAGGGAGGGAGAGGAGCATCTTGTAGGGAGCGATTTAGAGAACTGGAAGGAAGCTGGGCTCTTCAGCATCCTCCGTAGCTCCCAAGTAGCAGTAAAAGGCTACGGCAAGTGGGCCCAATGACCGTTCATGGGGCGGTAGCCTGTAACATGATGAGTGGGGATGCTTCTCCAGATTACTGCCTTTCCGATTTTGTAATCATCTTCCTTGAGCGTTTAACGTGATCTTTGTTTTCAGTGTCGTTATGCCCTGTGACTTGCAGCAGCATTGAATAAACACCAATCCACCAAGTCCTAGTGCAGGGCTCTGGAGTGATGGCCGTGACAGTCCAGCCTCGCCGCATAGAGCGTGCAGGGGGAGGATGGATGGAGGGATGGATGGATGGATGGGCCATTTACACAGCGAATGCGTTGGCAGCCAGTGGCAGCAGCTTGTTAACGAAAGTATTACATGTCTCTTGAGAGCTTCTCTTTAATAATGCCACATTAAGCCACAGAAATTTCTCGTTCAATATATAGAACTAGGTTGAAATAAACCATGATTGAATGCGAAGGAGGTTTTCCACCCGCTATGCGCACTGCTTTGGGAAAGATCATGTCGAGAACATCAGTGAGGTCATTTATGGGATCAAATTCTAATTTTACTTTTGTGCACTTGTGATCTGTGACCAAATGAAAAGCAATTTAATATTGCTGGTGCTGTTGCACAGTTTGGTAGCAGTGGTGACCTGGATGTCGTATGCTTCCTGCTCATCTGTTGCTTGACTATGGCTTTGTTTCTTCTCTTTCATTGCAGAAGGTCATAAACATTTCCTCAGGTACTTCCCAGTTCGCAGGCTCTAAAACATTCTTCATTCAATACCTCACGTGCAACAAACATTTTCCCTACTTTTGATACTTGCTCTCTTATTCATCCTTTCCGTTAGGAGAAGCCCTTCGTATCGGAGGCAGCGAGGAAGAAAGAGCGAGACTTGGTAGCCAAAGAAATTGAGAAGTTTCAGGTCTCTATCCAGACTCTGTGCCGGAGCGCCCTTACGCTTGGCAGGATCATGGATTACATTCAGGAAGACATGGATGCTATGAAGAACGAGCTGCAGATGTGGCGGCAGGAGAACAGACAGCACGCGGAAGCTCTACAGAAAGAGCAAAGGTGAGTGTGGTCAGGGAAAGTTCGATTTATCTCACAAGACAGATTTCTGCTTTTAGGAGAAGGGAGAGTTTTGCTCACTTTTCAAAGCAAATCTGTCATCAGTCATTCCTGTGGTTTGGGGAATTTGTTTTTGCAGTCTGAATTGGTTTTTGAAGTGTTAAAGTCTTAACGGTCTTTTCATCTCAATTTCACGCGATGTCCCTGACAGCAGGGATGCAAATGTTTATGTGAGGTGAGAGGGCTCCATGATTTGTTTTCTTCTCACAAATATATAAGGAGCAAAGAGGGGAAGAGCTTAGTAAACAAACCAGATTTTGAATCCAGGCTGGCAGTGGGTTCCGGAATCACAACCTGCTGGGTTTGTGCCATTGAATTCAGCCTGTTCTACCCTTGTTGTTGTCTGTGCAAGGTTAAAAAAACAACATTGGAAAGCCACCAGAGTGAAGCTGAGGTGCACAAGAGAAACAAGGAAGTCAAGCCTAGAAACAATTTCTTTGACCTTATTTATCTCACCAATGTGTCTCTATGCTCCTTGAACACACAGTATCCCTTCCAGTTGCGTGTCCTGATCTTAACCGTGAGCTAGATACCGATCTTTGTAGAATCGCAGTCAGCCTAGATAGATTTCCTGCTCCCTGGATCCACGTGCTTCATTCAGGCCGGAGCAAGTATGTGTGGTATTCTTAGTTAAGTTCTGTCTTGGTAGGTAGCAATGTGTTAAATGTTGGAAATTTACAGCTGCTGGCTTAGTCCACTGGCTGGGGTGGGAATTAGGGCTTTGGTTCATATATAAAGTGTAATGATGTTAATTCCTTGCACTTACATAGCACCTTCTGTCCCAAAAACGTGACAAGCTTTAACACTCTGGTTGGGCTCTGAGCGTGCCACCTCTGCAGAGGGAAAGGAAATGCTGTTGGGCTTTTTTTTTACGGTTGGAGAAACTGAGGCATTTGACTCCCTCGCCTTTGCATCCCACCTAGCGACAGGGAGCAAGTCTGGGGCCTTTCCCCAGGCGTGTGCTTACTCAGCGCATCCACTTTGGCCTTGCCAAACAAGTCATTTATCCTCTGGCTGGTTTCCCAGCACGGTGGCTGTATGTGCTTTGCTGGCTTCGTACGTCCCCTGAATTCCCAGGCAAAGCATACGGAGGACAAGACTGTCTCCTTGACGTTGGTGCAGGGGGAGAGAGGGAGTGGGAAGAAGGAACTGCCTGCTTGATTTTTCCTTGCGGATTTACATCAAACCAAGCTTTCAAACCAAACCCTTCATCAGAGCCGCTCACTTCCCTTTCACGGGCTTATCCCAGCGCTTCACAAGGTTTTGTATGAGATCCCAATTGGATCAGTGTCGTGCTAAGTCATGTCCGATCCTTCAGGAAAGAATTACAGAGTATCAGACAGGAGGAAGACAATGCTTCCCATATGTACTGGAATGTGGATGCATGTCTTTGTTTTCTTTGCTTCTGTGAAGGACAATTGAAGGATCCCATTGGGGAAACGTTAGTGCAGCTTCTAGCCATGCTTTGTGTGATTTATGCTAATGTGGTCGAAAGGAGGGGAAAGCTAAATGATTTGGAGATGCGGACTTTAGCTAATGAGCCCTCAAAGTGACTGGGTAATTCAGAATGACAGCCGGCTAGTTTGGGCTGTCGTTTCCCTGGCTGAGCCGTGTTCCTGAAGATCGGCAAAGCATTACAGAAAGGGGCACATTTGTTTTAAGGCCAAAACAGCCTCACTCACTTGAGACGCGTCAGTGTGCTTGTGGTTTATTAGCATGGGATTTATGAAATTTCCTATTAGTGTGGGATTGCCTGCCCTTGTCAGCAGCTAGCGACGGGTCCGTTTTCACGTACCTTGCCTCTTCTCAGATGGCTACCTGCTGCAGCTTGGGGCTGCTGGCCGCTGCTGGGGTCTTGCTGCTGGCTTGTTGGGTTTTTTTGCAAGAAATAGCTGGTAGCAGGCCAGCACCCTCCGCAGCAGTTGTCTTTATCCCCCTCTGCCATGTCATTCTGTCATTTAAGTTCTTGCAATGAGGCCCAGAGGGGTGGCTGTTCCCATGTGTATCACAGTAGGACCCCGGCGCCGCTGCAAAAGGTGGATGCCCTTAGAATAATACAAAGGTTTGGGTTGGAAGGGACTTTTAAAGATCATCGCGTCCAACCCTACTGCTGTGGGCAGGGACATCTTTCACTAGATCAAGTTGCTCAAAGCCCTGCCCAAGCCCGAGTTTGAACCCTTCCAAAAATGGGGCATCCACAGCTTCTCTGCTCCTTGTTGTGTTTTGTCCCGCAGGGTTAGGGACATCCTGCTTCACCCCTGGGCCAGGCGGTTGCAGCTTTTGGCTGGCTAACATGAAAGAAGTCCTTGATGTGTACATAGTGTGGGGTGAAACGACTGCAAAGGAAAGAGATTTTAGCAGAAAAGCTCGATCAGCCAAGAAGTGACTGTTTTCCTGTTGAGTTGTGGGTGATCTCTCTTGAACAGTATTCTTCTCCCTGGGGACAAGGGATAGGACAAGAGGAAACGGGTTCAAGTTATGTCAGGGCAGGTTTAGATTGGATATCAGGAAACATTTTTACACTGAAAGGGTTATTAACCATTGGCACAGGCTGCCCAGGGAGGGGGTGGATTCCCCATCCCTGGAGGTGTTTCAGAAAAGGGTAGATGAGGTGCTGAGGGACATGGTTTAGAAGGGGTTGGTGTCAGGGGGGGTTAATGGTTGGACTTGATGATCTTAAAGGTCCCTTCCAACCTCACAGATTCTATGATTCTTTGTCCATGCTGTTAGCTACGCCTTTGTGCTTCTTATTCCAAACTTTCTTTCAGGAAGGGTGGGCACGATTTAAATTCTTTGCAGACTTTCAGGTATTGAATGTACTTTCTGGGAGACAGAAGCAGCATAATGTTTCCAATAACATGACGCTCTTTGTGTCTCTTTCAGCATCACGGACAGTGCTGTAGAACCATTAAAAGCTGATCTGGCTGAACTGGAACAGTTGATTAAAGACCAGCAAGACAAGATCTGTGCTGTAAAAGCTAATATTTTAAAGAACGAAGAAAAAATCCGGAGGATGGTTCTTAGCATAAACCTGTCTTCAAGAAGGTGAAGAAGAGGAATTAAAAAGAAAAAGCCTTGGGACTGACTGGCATTCCTACCAAGAAAAAAAAAAACCCAAACAAAATAGAGGAGAAAAACTAAGATATGCCTTGTTTAGATATAAAACGTTTAGGGACCAGAAGCCTAAAAATTGTATAAAATCCCATTGTTGCATTGATCTATAGATGTTGATATTATCCGGGGTAAAATTATATTCATTTGAATGCTCAAATTGCAGAGCTATTAAAATAACTTGTTTGTTTAGATGTGAACTGCTGTTACTCGCTTACGGGGTCTTCGCGGCCCTCTTGCCCTCCCTGGCCTGTTGAGCACAGTTTCTGAGCCAGTTCTCCTCCTTCTCCTCATTTCCACTGAGGTCACTTTTGAACGGGTTGTCATGAAAAATGGGTACTGGAGACTTCTTTTGCCTCCTTAAAAAAACATTCCAAACTCCTGCAGGTCAGAAGGTTCCTGAATCCTGTTCGTTATTAACAGGGAAAATGATCTACGTTAACGATGGCGCGAGATCAAGAAGTAAAGCCTTGTCTAACTTGCGGTTCCTTGCACCATTACAGAGATGATGTCATGTTTTCAGAGCTATCGGGAATCTTTTTAGGAACAACTGAAAGCGCGCTACGAGCATCACCGCGTAAGGGAGCAGAAGTATTTTATCTGCACAGGTGTTAATTCCATTTTTATTGCATATGTTCATTTGGAAAGGATTAGTTTAAGTACCTGTTTCCTCCCCAAAGCGTGTTCCTGTAACTTTTTGTACATGAATAATTCCACTGATTTTTTTTAGTTAACTGCAGATGTCTGTACTGTTTTCCTAATGACCTCTTGAGTGTACTGCACATGAGAGTCCAGCTTCACTCATTCCGAAATCTGCAAAGCGTATTAGCGTAGATACGACTGTGTGATACTGCACTGAGCGCAGAAGGCTTTAGTCCCCTGCAAGGCTCTTCTCTCAAGGTTTTTATAATGCGCGAGCACATCTCCTCCTCCTGCGTTGTTTGGATTGTGTGTGAACTCCTAGTGTCCTTTTTTTTTTTTTTTTTTTTTCCTTCTTTGATTGGCAAATCCGTAGGTTTTTTATTTCTTGGTTTCTTTTTCTGGTATCTGGACCTCGAAAAAGCTACCAAAAGGATCACCACCAAATAGCGTGAGTATTTAATATGTTAAATACAGACATTTTAAAGGGCAGGGTGCTTTGCTGCATGGGGTTTTTTTTGGGGGTGGAGGGGAAGTAGAGGACTTGTGAAGGAATAGGAGAAATAGTCTGATTGATTCTTAACAGCACATGGCGCTGTGCTCTTTGCTTTTAAATTGTCGCTTATTTAAATATCTGAACTGAAATGGTGAAGCGATATTCTGGGGAGGGTCAAGAGAAGCAGGGCTACTGCAGCAACCCCAGCCCTGCATTGCCAACCTCTCCTACCGCGTGTTGCTTCTCACCCGGGCTTGGAGCCTGTCCACTGTGTCCTGGGTCTCGTCACGTGAAGGAAAAGGGGTTCAGGGTGTCCACCAGAATCCCCAGAGCCCAGAACTGATGGGTCTCCCTCCAGCACAGCACTGCTGGAGCACGGGGCTGGCAGGAAAGCAGTACGAGAAGACCAGAAGCGGGGTGTTTCGGGTGTTCTCCAGCGACGTGAAGTTACTTCACTCTGCCCTGGGTTAGACGGGATTTAAATTGTGACTTTTCCTTTCCCTCAGCTACTCCATTTCACAAAGCTCCCTTCACCAGACCCCTTCTCCTTGTCTTCCACCTGCCGTGGTGGCATGACCCCTGCATTCATCTGTCCTCGCGTTAGGAGTGACTGTCCCGAGGCGGGGTGGAAAGCCTAGGGCTCATATAAACCTGGGGCTCGGAGATACTCATTTGGTTCCTGGGAGACCTTAGGGATGGCTTCTTGCATCTTTATGCACTGATTTCTTATGCTTTCTGTGTCAAACACCACTTTAAACAACAACTGGTTAGCGTTAGGGTATCATAACGTGTCGAAAGCCTCCCGCAGTCTTAGCTGGCTCTGTCTAGGGTTGCCTTGTTTTCCAGTATGATGGAATGAAGCTGCTGCCTTGGAGCTGAGGCTTGGTTTAATTTTAAAGGCAGGTTGAGGATGCGGCACCGAAAACACAAACAAACAGCTGTGCCTGGTGTAGGGGAAAGGAGCCTCTCTGAAAATGGATAGAGAGTCTTTCTGTGTGCACGTTTGCCTGCATCTCTCTTGCACGCAACGCCTTGCCCGTGCCTTGGGCTTGTGTTTCCGCTTGCGGGCGGTTCGTCAGCGAGGGGAACTTTGCTGGTGCTGCCGTGGTTTGGGGGTTAAAACCCTTCCATCGTCAGGTCCCTCTGGCGCTAATGGAGCCTGACAGGGCTGGGAAGCAGGACTTGCGTTTCACGACGTGCCTGACATTCCTCTCTTGTGCAGGTCAGGAGGTGGCTGCCAGCCCCTCTGGGTTAAGGCTGGGGAATGTTTCTCGGCTGAAAAGGTGGAGCTGCTGGCAGGATTCCCAAACGCAGCGGCTAGCCAGCCAGGGATGTGCCGGGGGGGCAGAGGGACCTCACCAGATCAGGAGGACTCAGGTCCAGGGGGAGAGGAGGCTGGAAGGGGATGGTGGGGTTGAGCTCAGAGGTGTCTCCACCTGAGGATGTCAGCGAGTGCTCTGGGTGTTGGAGACTGTTCCCGAAGATGAGAATGGAAGAAGCTTAGCTCTGTGTTCAGCGTTGCAGGGGAAGGGAATCCTGAGGGGTGTGTGGAATGGGTCTGGGATGGAGTTTAGGTACGGGAGGGCCCAACCGTGGCCCCCTGCTCACCTGGGACCTCACCCCTCAGTTCCAGAGGCACCAGTGCCAGGTGTCCGGAGTCCAGATTTGCTGGCCATTGAAGCTGCTTCTAGACTCAGCCCACTTCTTGAGCATTCTTTAATTCAACTCGTTGCCAGGCTGAGCTCCAAAAAAGGCCTTCTGAGAAGAGCTCATTTCTCAGCGTTGCCTTCAAGAGTAGCCTTGGGCCAGAAAGCTCAGATGAGGCTGTTTGCTTTGCCCGTGTCTGAAGCTGTGAGATTTGTCTCACCCACCCATGAGTTTACGAGTCCTTCAGTCTCAGATCCCCACACTGTAGCTCCAAGATCAGCTACAGGAGAGCCTCCATCTCACGGAGGCTATCCGCCAGGGTTCCTCACCCATCACAAAGCTGGATGCTCCCAGGTAGCAGGCTCTGCACACTCCTCCTTCCCCAAATTCTCCCTCCCCACTGGTACCCTCCAGGTGGAGACAGGCTGTCTAATTCAACCAGCTCGCTCAGGGGCAAAGCTCACGCTTGCTTTGGTTTCTGACGGGACGTGGTTATACTTGGAGATATGTAGATGCGGAATTAACAGTTTTGCAAACGAGCAGCTCTTGTCGGAGCCAGCACTGGGCTGTTTGTGTTCCAGCCTCGGAGGTTAACGCCGTGTGGTTTGTCTCTTCCCAAACTGCGGCTCCAGGCTGCCCGCTGCCCGGGGAAGGCAGTTTACCACTGCTCACATCCCATTATACTCACCGGCGTCATTATTTCTACCTTGAAACCTGAAAGTCCTGATCACACGTGTGCAACCCAGGACACGCCGCCTCCAACGCAGCCCTGGCGCGCGCGTCCTCGCGTCGCGTCTGGGTTTCTCCGCCCCGTTGAGCCAGTGCCCGGCGTTGCTGTGGCTCCCTCTGGTCTGGCTGGGCGATAGCGGGTTGCTGTGCTGCCGGGGATCTGAGGAGCAGATGGAAATTCCTTCTGCTTGCTGAGCCAGGAGGACTGAGAGGGACATGTTGCTTCCTTTGTAGCCTGCTCTCGCTCTCGGCTGACTCCTTGCTTGCAATTTGCTGTATTGGATTTCTTCCTTCGTGATGCCAGAATAGTTCAGAGGCCTTGGAGCCAGTCTCTTCCCTATTGGGTTACTTCCCATGAGCACATCTTGGAACGTAAAGGGGAAAATGCCAATTACTTTTAAATGCTTTAGAATTGCAAAGCACTGGCTATATTTCTGTGTCGGTAGAGAAAAGCTTGGCATTTGTAAGCCACCCAGCCAGCCCCTTCATGATTTAGGGGATGCAGCCTATTGAAAGCTAATTGAAACTGGGCTTCCAAACAGCTTTGCTTTAAAAAGTAAAAATCCCTAATGATTTTTTTTAATTATTTTTATTTTTTTATTCCCCAAAGTGCCTTGGATCCATCCACTGAGGAGGTGACCACCGCGCGGCCGGACACTGCTGCTGTGGCTGCAGAAAAGGGCAGGACCGTGGCTGTGGAAAAAGCCTTGTTGGGGTGTTCCAAGGGCTTTTGGAAACGCGTCCTTCTCCGCCAGAAGAGTCCGAGGGGGTGGGCCGGCTTTGGGACCGTGCGTATTTTAGGCAGCTGGACCCAGTCTCAGCTGATTTTGCGCTCTCCCCTCTTCCCGGGGTCTGAATGCACATCTGGAGGTGAGTCAGTCTAGTTGGTGGGATGGACTCGGGAGCTGCCAGACGTGGAGTGGTCTTCAGCTCTCCGAGAGCCCCAGGCGTGTCCCACGGCGCCCCGGAGAGCTGCCTGCAACGCCGAGGCAAGCCTCTTCCAAAGCTCTTCCTGCCGTGTTTTGTGAAAAAATATTAAGAAATAACATTTCCGCTTCCCAGTGAGAAATTTAATTAGAAGGAATTAAAAGCGATAGTTTATAGTTTAATTTAATGTGATGAAAAAAGGATTAGCTCCCTCCCCCTCCTACCCAAATCCCAACCTGAGACGATGGCAGCCTGGCCTCCAATTGCATCCACAGAAGGGAAACGCTTACCAAGAAGAAAAGGGAGAGAAATTCCACCCCAGATTTATGACTTGTGAGGCAGAGGTTGCGTGGGTTAGCCTTATTTTATGTTGCACTGGCTCCCACAGACTTGACTTTGTTGTGTGTCCAGGAATGGGCTGAAAACTCATTTTTTTTGGCTGCTTTTGCAGGTCACTTGTGTGCTCAGGTGCTATTTGGAGCCACCGAGGCTCTGGGTTGCGTGTATGTGGCAAAGTGTGTGTTCAGACGTGCGGGGAGCGTGGGCTTGTCCCTGCAAGGTGGCTTTTTTCCGTCCCAGATGGTTTCACCTTTTTTGGTGTTTTTTTTTTTGGGCTTGTGATAGCGATGAGGAGCATCAGGCAAGGTGTCCCAAGGGCCCCAGGGACCCTGGCGTTGTAGGATTCCCCCCCTGCCACGATCAAGCCAGTTGGCGAGTAAGTTCTGGTGCACAGGAGAAACGCTTTGCCTGGTGGTCCCTGCGCCAGCCCTTCTCTGTGGTGGACTTCCCGAAACAGGCATCCAGTGCTCACGGGGAGAACCCACGTGTGGCTTCTTCCTGAAGGACAGATCCTTCCTTCAGGATCTGTCGGGCTCGCGGCGCAGCCTGATGAGAGGGAGCTTTCCGCACCCTCCCAGCCCCTGGTGGTTTTGCCGCAAAAGGACCACCGGGGAATCTTTGCACATCTCAGGACTTCAGCAGAACCGGGAAGACTTACGGTAACGGGTAACACCGTAGTTGTGCTGATTATCTTTGGTTGTGCCGTTCGTTTAACTCGGAGGCGAGAGGTGGGGATGGGAGCCCTGCTGTGTGGTGGCGCAGGGAATCCTTCTCCTGTCAGCCGGGTCAGGGTTGCTTTCTGCACCAAGGAGTAAGTTGGTCACCAGAGGTGGTACTGGGATGGAGCTCGCCTCCTCCGTTAACCAGAAGTTTGGGAAGCAATCCCAAAGGCTTCCCAAGTGGCAGGATCTAAATGGGTTGGCGGGGAGGCACGTCAGGCTTGGCCAAATGACCCAGTGATGCTTGAAAGCCTCCAATCCTACTGTAGCATCTACACTTGGCAAACGATCTCAAGGCATTTTTCTGAGATGTTTTACCAGAGGCAGCCAGGACACATGGGAATCACGGAATAATGGTCAGGGTTGGAAGATCTGGAGATCCCCCGGTCCAACCCCCTGCCAGAGCAGGGTCACCCAGAGCAGGGGGCACAGGAACCTCTCCTGGTACTTCACCCAAAGCACAGCACTGGGAAACGGACCACAGGACACGCAACGGAAGCGCGGACGCTGCCTTTGAAAACGCATCCAGCCCTGGAGGACGGGGGCTCCACCCGCTGCATTGTTTAATCTCATTCTGCCCCGCGGTGGATCAGGTGGAGGAGGCAAAGGTGATGTGGAAACGCCGTCTTTGGCCTTGCAGGGAAAGCAGCACCTGGACACGTATGGTGACAGCTTCCTCCTTGAAGCCAGGGAGGAAAAGGACACGTTCTGCAAATGTGTCTCCTTCTCCAAGGAAAAGAAATGTCTTTTTCAAGCTTTTGACGAAGTAGACATTTCTTTTAAAAGAAAAGTGTTAGTGGATCTTTTTTTTTTTTTCTTTTTCTCTTTTTACAACTTCGGGGTTTTTTTCCTGTATGCAAAAAAGCGAGATGATTTCTGTCCTCTTTACTTCTGGAAGTACTTCCAGGTGTGCTGTCTCCGCAGAGGGACAGGATGGGGCTGGTGCCGACTGCTGCCAGTTCCAGAGCCTGCAGGTGACAGCCTGCCAGAGACGGCAGAGGACGTGGTCTCCCCGTGTGCGGGGCATCCCTTAGATAACCCCCTTCTTCAAACCAGCGACGAGCCCGGGGGCTGGCAGTCATGCGCGGAGGCACCGTGCTTTTCCCAGGGATGTGGAGGCTGACTGTGGGTCCAGGTGCTCGGCTGCTGGAGCAGGAGAAGCCCGGGGACCCCAGCACGGACCCTCCTGCAGTATGTGCGGCTGAGGACGCTCCCTGCTTCTCTCCTTCCTGCCAGGAGGGTGGTGTAGAGACGACGACTGAAACAAGTCTACTGCGGGGCTGGGGCACATGCCCATCTTTACTGCAAGGTCTGTTAAAGGTTAATAGCGTAAATAATACAGAGAAGGAAAAGTACAGAGGAGAAACTACTTAAATACCTGAAATAACTGATACAACCCCAAACCTGAGACAAACAGAAGGGATTTCACTTTTCCTACAGACTGCGTGCCCAGGGTATGCCAGGGCCTGCCTTCTCTCCGTCTCCTGCTGATGGACATCTGGGAGGTCTCATGCTGCAGGGCCGTGGAAGGGAACGGCCCTTGGTTTCCATCTGGTGTAATTGCTTTTGTTTGAAAGGCTAATTATGGATGTAAATTCCTGCCTCCCCAAAAGGCCAAAATAGCCTGCTCCAGATGACCAGGGTATAAAGTGAAAGGGCTTCTATTGATTTAACGGAAAAGGCATATTTTAACAGAGCTCCTTTTGTTCCAGAAGACTGACTCGGTCTAGAAGGAAGCGGATGGGAAGTGGTAGAGGCGAGCAGCGTGGAGGAGCTGCACAGGATCTCTCAATTCCTGGGCTGGCGGCCTGGCCACAGGGATGGTTTTCTGGCTAACAGCTCCACGTGTGATTAGGCTGGTGGCAAGAGGTGCTTGATTTCTTCCATGCTTTTCAGGTTTCTCTGGTTTTTGGAACAGCGTCTGCTGATGGTGGAGACCAACAGCTTGGTTCATCTCCAAGGACTCCGAGTGCTGGAGTCCTGTGCTTGGGAGGAGCTGGGGATGCATGGCGTGTTGCGGAGCCATCTGGGAAGGAGATGCTGTTTGGATGAGAAGCAGTTACTCTGAATAGGAGGTTCCAAGCTGCTCTGGCTTTAACCTCACGAAGGAGGGAGGAAATCTGTCTGTCCAATACAAATAATCTCAGCGGTACTTCCAGTGCACGTTACAAAGCTGGAAACTGGAATCAACCTGAGGTAGGTCCTGGGTCAGTATTGGTGCATGGAGAGTGGGAAAGAACCAGAAGTGGCACTGACGGATTGTGAATGAGCAGCCAGAACACAGAGATGCCGGGCTTTGTCTCATCCCATCCTCCCAAAGGCAGACAAACAACCTTTAACATTTGCGTGGTGCTTTTTTTTTTTACTGGAGAGATGGCAGCGGGAAGAGGAAGATGTTCCTCTCTGCGATACCCAAGTTACTCCATTGACCATTACAGATTTCCGTGCTACAGCTCCCATTGTAAGGATAAAAGGGAAAGAAATGAGAGCTGGCTTCGTAGTTCTCAGCTACTACAGTTTCTGACGATGTGTAGAACAAAGAATGGCTCCTCCGGCATCTTGAAGTGTCTCGTGAGTCTGATGACTGGACATCAGAAAAGCAGCAGTAGAAGTATGTTTGAAACAGACAGTGACAACAAAGCACTTACGCTTAAATGCACGTATAAAAGCGTACCTAAATTGTATCATGGGGACAAAGGTGAAAGTACACAGCCTGACAACAAATAGTGAATATAAAAAAGCCACGATGAACTCCTTTCTCCTGGCCTTCACTTGCACAGGTATTAAAGTCTGTAAATTTGGGCAACTGGAACAAAAGGCTTGTAAAAATGAGAGTTTCAACATTTAACTTGAGAATAATCACTGCAATGGGGCATTTTGACTTTGCATCAACGCCGACAGAAATCAGCTAAAGATGTCCTCACCCCCCTGGTGCTTGTATCTGGAAAGTCCCAGGAGGTACTGGGAAATGGTGGCTTTGACTTTAGGAAGCTGCAAAGCCAGGCAAGAGTGAGCCTGGGGAGCTCTCACCTGGTGTATCTCACCCCAGCTTCTGCTGGGGCAAGCTGAGACCTCCTTTCTTTTTGCACTGGTTTTATAGCCACGTTGGTTCCTGGCCACCCATGACCCCGTCATCAGCGATTCACTGTCTAGTGCAACGCATGTATCTGCTCTGCCCAATCTCTTTGGGTTCCTCCTAACTGCAGGCTCCCACCGGGCTTTTTGCGCAGTGTCTCTGCAGAGATTTGGAAGAGAGCAAGGGCAGGAGAGGAAAAAAAATGCATCCTTTTTCCGTATCGCTTAAGATCTGGAATTCCTTCGCAGCTGATTCCTTTGTCTGTCTTTCCAGATGACTCTTGCTGTGCTGTGTTTAGCTGTGAAACCCTCCTCCGCAGTTCTTGCAGGAGGGATTTTCTTCCCGTCCTCTGTTTAGCATCCCCTGCAGATCTCACTCCGTCGTGCTCACCTCTTGCAGGCCAGTCTCTTCACTGGGAGTTAGGCTTGGAGGCGGGAGAAGAGGACCCGCAAGGAGGGATAGGTGGTATTTAGGTTGGACAAAGATGTATAGTGCTTCCTGGGGCGTGCAGCTTGACGTAGCGGGAAGGTTTATTTCTTCTAGTTACACGAAGAGATTTATTCATGCTTCTTGTTGCTCCTGGCAGGGCGGGAGCTGAACAAAAACACCTCTCTGGCCCAACAGTATGGGTCTTCCTGGGTCCAACCAAAAATGTCTTGACAGGAAAGCAAAGGGATACCTGTTTTGGAAGATGCGCTAAGAGACCTTGATTTAAAGTGATCTGCCGGTGGTTGGGCTTTGTGGGAAAGTCACCGTCGGGTGCAGGGGAGAGGATGTCTGCCCAGTGGGAGAAAAGTGTGCTTAGAGAGGGAAGGAGCCCCTCCTGAGCGACCTGGATGCAGGGAAGCTGCTGAGCAGAGAAGAGCCAGAGGAGATTTTCCCGATACTGACAGCTTTTCAGTGTGATGAAGCTGTGGCTGCTGCCAGGCGTGGGTGGAGTGGGACAAGGCAGAGGAGAGCAAGAAATGCCCCCTCAATGGCCTCAGCATCCCTGATGGGCTCCCGGTGGCCGCAGGGGCAGCTTGGCTGAGGAGCACCTCATGCCGGAGACCAGCCCTGGAGCCAGGAGGAATTCACGGGCCACCCAACGGCTGGGGTTCATAGGTAGCCCTGTGCCGATCAGGTAGCCTGGGAGGAAGGAAAAGTGTTCTCCTCCGGTTTTAGTGCTCCCTGGCTCCCAGCTTTCCATTCCCGTCCACAGAAGTGTCAAGAAAGGGCTGGTTTTGTGTTTTTGACAGAGGGCTGTAAACTCAGAGCCCATGTTAATAGGATACTTGTCTTTCAGAGCCAAAATGGAGGGTGAGAGACCAGAGTCTCTCGCAGCTAAATACTGTTCTATTGTGCTGGGTTTTATATCCGCTGGTAGGAGCGACCAGAAGCTGTGTGGGAACGCGCGTTAAATGTGTTATTTCGTTAAAATGTCACTTTCTCAAGTATCATGTGCTGTATTTGCACGGGGCTTGCGGGCTCTCAGTATGCGACTGCAGAGAGCAACTGGAGCACGGGACCACCCGAAGGCATCCAGCTGCTTCCAGTGCCGTGCCGCAAAGGGGTCCCGGCCCCGCCGTGGAAGGCACGTGTGAACCTTCCACTGGTGGCCTCAGCATCCGGATCTGTTGCCACCCGGACTGGCTCTGCCGGTGGCTGGGCTTTGTAGGAAAGTCACCGTAAGGATGCAGGGCAGAGGATGTCTCCCCGGTGTCAGAAAAATGTCCTCAGAGAGGGAAGGAGCCCCTCCAGAAAGCCCCTCCAGGTAGACGGGATGGCTTGGTGGCCATGCAGAGCTGGGTCCCAGTCACCTGCTGGTGCTTCCGCAGAAAAGGACTCGGGGGAGTGGGAGGTTTCGTCGCACTCTTAAAAGCAACACCATTTTTGGAAAGTGTTGGGTTATTAAGTGCAGATTTCCATGCCCAATGAAGGATGAAATTTGCTGAGAAAGGGGAGGGGGGTTTGTGTCATGTGTCTAATGGCCACTAGAGTTCACCTCCGCCTCACCCCAAGGGCCTGGCCAAAAAATTTGTCCTTAATTAATCTGTGCAAGGCCAAGTGCCCTTTCCCATGCCGAAGGTGTAATTTTCTCTCCTGCCACCCCTTTGTCTCCCCTCCCGTGGGACCCCCGCACCTTCACATACTCACAGGGTTCGCTTTGACTGCCTCCTGGAGCTCGGCTCCCTTTTTATACCCTTGCACCCGTTGTCAAGGCTGTAGACACACTTGACTGGAAAGCTACAAGGTCAGGCCAGTCGACCACTGATGCATCCACTCGGTGATGGTCCTGTTGCTCGCTCTGAAGGCCCCGGGCGGTGAAGACCACTACAGGACTGTGGTACTGCTGAAATTCAGACATTGTCCTCTGTGTCTTTTCCAAAGCTTTGGGAGGTGGAACTGGAGCATGTCAAGAGTGCTCCTAGGATCAAAAGCAGAGATTAATCAACATCGACGTCTACGTTTATATGATTGGCTCTGAATCCCCCCCTCCGGGGGTGGTCTTGCACCTTTTTTTTTGCTGTAATAGGAAACACGGTGTTAGGTATGGCGCTAGGCTTTATCTGGCCAAGAAGATCAACATCTCTGCAGACATCCAAAAACAGGCAGCCAAAGCCTCAGGCTTTGGACGAGCAGCTAATTACTGGACTCATGAGGAGGGAATCCTGCAGTGGGCCTAGGCCATCCTTAGGAAAGAGCAGCAGAGGCTGTTCAATGGACACCGTCTTATTTGGCAGAAAAGGCACCCAAAAGAGCAGGGTGGCTTTAAAGGGGGATGGTGACACAGGGGGGGGATGTTGAGTCAAAGGACTGTGTCAACACATCTTCTAGGAGAGCGGCGAAGCTGCCTCCTGATTGCTGAGAGCAGATTTCGTGGTGGGGCAGGGACCTTGTGCATCTCGTAAGCACGTTGGAGGGAAGCGGGCTGCCCCTGTAAGCCTTAGGTTTGGGGGAAGGATGGTCTGACAGCATGGCCAGGGACACGGGAGCTTTGCAGGTAGTTCTCTGCGGTGCCCCATCCTTAGTTCCTGATCCATGAATGTTCCTGCCTGACAGTTCTTCTGATCCAACGGTGGTACCAGGGATCTCTTTCTCCTATATCCTTTTCTCCTGTCTTCTGGCATCCAGGTTTCCAATCCAGAGCTCAAAGTGAAAGAAAGACTCGTGCCACCAGAAATTAATCTGCGGGGGTGATGACAGCTCTCCAGGGCAGCCCTTAAAGGTCAGGAAGAGCAAAATGTTGTTGGAGGCAGCAAGGCTTTGGGGTCAGGACTGTTCTTTCTGCCACGTCTGGGGCCCTGGGGGTGGCGTGGTCCCAGCGCGCTGCAGTGACAGGAATGAGGACAGATCCAAATCAGACAAGTGCTATGTTACCTTTGACGCTGGGGAAAACAGAAGTGGCTCAGGGAAGCTGAGACAACCTTTCTGCAGCAACGTAAGGTTTTTTTAAACAATTTCCTGATTACTTTGACTGCTTGATCTTACAGCCTGAGTATTGCCCTGGTGTTATTGCTTTGCATTTCATTTCCTAAGCCATCCTGGAGAGCAGAGAGTGAAAAATAAAATAAAAACCCGGCGTGTATTTTACAAGCTGTGCTGGCTTCTTCCACAGACCCCGTCAACCTCCTGGACCGCAGCTGCTCAGATAGTCACTGGAAAGGCTCCTACCGAATTCAGGGGGCTTGGAACCCACCTGTAATTATACTGATGCGCTTGCAAGCGTGACAGAAAGTCCGTTTTGGTGGAAAAGCTCCAACTGGCTCCGGGAGAGGCTGGGTCACCGCCTGGCCTTGGGCTCTGGTGGTGGAGGAGCCACCTTTAGAAGCTGTGCACCACCCGCTGCCCGACAGCAAGGGAAGAAGCAGCACCTCTTCTCCCAGTCTTTGGGGTGGATCAGGGTTTTCAGCTCCCATCGTCTTCCTGGAGCGTTTGTGGCAGCTCCCGAGCATCACCTTTTTTCCTTCGAGCTCCACAAGAAGAAGGGCGGTTAGGGTTTGTTTTGAATGCCTCCGGCCAAGCACAGAAATGTGGAATGGATTTGGATGGATTTTATTTTTTTGTTTCCTTTTGGAATTTTATTTAAAGAAAAGAAAAGGAAAAAAAAAAAACTAAAAAGCGCCTTGGGCAAGAGCTGAAGCGTGGAAAATTTTATCCCAAAAGGTGGATGCTCTGTGAAATTATGAGCGTGTGAAAACAGGTGGTTAAACTGAAATGGTTTTACAGATTGAAGTACAGAGGGTGCTACCAAAAACCTGCTATAAATCCCGGAGTGAACTCTTCTTGAAAGGCAGAGGTAGAAGAACAGGCCATCAGCAAGTAACGTGAACCACTACCAAACCCACAGGCAGCTCCATACCTGGTAAAGAAGCCAAGCAAAATGAGAAGAGGCTTTCTGAAAGGTCAGCAAGGGAGCCAAGTCCAGGCCTGGGCCTCCCTATTTAAACTCAGTCTCCAAAACTACACCCTAGTGAGTGGTAGCTGGCTGGGACACGTCTTACTTGCAGCACCTGATCCAAAACCTGCTCAAGTCGATGGCAAGGTCTCTGCGAACTTCTCCGAGTGTTGGATCAGGGCCTTAAACGTGCAGCCGGGAGGAAAAACACGTAAGGACTGCACTGCCGCGCGCTGCACGGTGGAGGAAGGGCTGGTGCTACACGAGAGCACCACCGTGAAACCCACGGACGTAGGGCTGAAGGTGGAAATAGGGTCCTGGGGAGAAGGAAGTCCGAGTTGGAGCTGCGAGCGATCAGGAGGGAGGGCTTTACAGCCATTATTGGTGTCATTGCAGCTAAAGGGACTAATTACACCAAGGCTTTGCTGTGGGAGGTGCTGTATAAACACATTATAGGAGAGGGACCCCATCCTGTGCTGATTTTGTTGGTGCAGAAAAGGGGTAGCGGTGCTTTTCAGCTCCCCGGATGGCCTCCAGCGAGCACAATGTGTAGCTGTCATCGTCCTCTTTGTGATGAACTGTGTTCCTGCAGAGCCTGGGGCCTTAGACACACATCTTCTGTGTGTATTAAGTTAAAATAAGTAAGAAAATACATTTGCTTGTTGGAATGGTCTGCGGAAGTCCCTTTTCTGCGGAGGAACATGCCTACACGTGTACGTATACGCTGTAAAGGGTGCCTGACTCCGTTTTCTATACTGGGAGACTGAATATTGCCTTCACACATCTGGATTGTTTTCCTATGCGCTCATGAGATAAAAAGAATCTGGTTTTGCCCTACTGCCTTACCCCTTCTTCGCATATCCTCGCAGAAACGTAGGACCTCCCCAGCACGCCTCGGAGAGCCCAGCTCATCCCAAAGGTTAGCCTCAGAGCCCCGCCGAGAGAACGCGCGCCAGGAAGCATCCACCTTCGTGGAGACCTGCCGTAGCTCAGCAAGGACCTGCCAGGGAATGAGAAGCTGCTCCCAGTCCCCTGACTCCCTTGGGTTCACCCTCGTCCCACCGAGATACTCCCAGAGGACCACTGAGGTGGGAGGCTGGGGTGCCCCAGCTCGGTGCCTCACTCCCAGCTTCCTTATTAACGCACGCTGGCACACAGCTTTTAAGGATCCCCATGTCACTCGGAATGAGCTGATTTCTGTCGTGTTACTAAAATGTAAGTGTGATTATGAAGTGTTATGATATACGGTCTGCAGAGTTTTACAGCTGTGTCTTAAAAGGCTCATAACTAGAAAAAAAAAAAGGGGAGGGGGGCTTAAAGTGGAAGCCAGGAATATAGTTGCAGTTAGGAGTACAATGGCAATACTAATTAAAACCCCTCGGAGAGAAGAGGGGGAAGGAAATGACCTAACTCCCAGCGCGGTCCCAGGATGGTTATTGCCCAGGGACAAAACAAGGGAGAGGCCAACCAGAGGCTGGAGAGACTGGCTTGGGCCGCAGGAGATAAAGCCTTAACTTCTCCTCCTCGCTTTGTCGGGAGAGCCAGGAGGGTTGTACCATCCATGGAGAATTTGCCCGTTGCCTGAACGCTTTGGTGCATGGAAGCCATTAAAGATGACCTCAACCAAGGTGAAGAGCAGCTTTGTCCTAAGCGTTTCCACCCTTTCTTTTCACATTGGACAACAAATCTTTTAATCGTCCACAGAGTAAGTTGGTTAAAGGTGTTTCTCTGGAGTTCTTGCCTCATGAGAGCATGAGTACAGGCTCTCTGCTCTCTGCCTTGGTAAAGAACTGTATTTTCCTGGAAATCCCAGTGACCGAGAGGTGGTGGGCTCCATGAGAAGGCTTCCTCCACGTCCTGGGTGTAGGTTGGGTAACCAAGTGTCCGGGCTGAAAAGTAGTCAACCTGCAAGGTTGAGTAGCAGTGGAAAGAGGGTTTGAGATTTAGGGGTTCTTTTGGACCCCTCACAGTCAAACCATGAAAAATTAAAAAACAAGCTTTTGTCTTCATCAGAACAAAAGCTGGAACCTTCCTAGTAAGAAAGAAGTTGTAAGGTTGCTGTTTTCCTGCAAAAGCAGTTGGTTTCCTATGCACTCAGGAGATAAAAATAATCTAATTTTTCCTCCTGTTGTCTTACCCTCTCTTGACATGTACTTGACTGAAATGCAGGACCCCACCACCGTGCTTTGGTCCCTCACAGCTTTGTCTTCAGTCCCTGTGAAGCCGGATGGGTCTTGAGGTTTCTCCACCGGCCTCTCCAAGGAGGGCCGTGTTCTGCCACCTACTTTTGACTTGGAGTAGCATCTCTCATTCCGAGCACCCAAAGGGCCAGTAACTGTCCAGCCACTTGGCATTTCTCTTCATACGCCCAAGCCTGGAAAAAAATATTCCCAGAAAGCGTGAGCGTGAAGTATCCCCCTGAGGTCAGCGTGAAACCTGCTGCAGGGGGATGGGATGCTCCATTTCAGCCTCAGACCTCGCATCTCCCTGGAGAGCTCCAGGCCATTTATTCCTCCTGCCTTAGCTCCAAGCTTGGCTTTCTCCTTCAAACCTATCCAACTGGAAAGCGTTTAGGAGCTGCTAGCCTTGCCGTTCCACATTTCATCTGTTCAACGCGGTATTTTCCGTTCTCTTTGAGTTTTAGGAGTTAGGTGAGTCGATACTTTCTGATCATTTGGTGTGGTGAAGGTGCAGCCTTTTGAGATGACTCCAGGTCCCCCATCCAGGTTTTCTCAGAGGTAAGTGGGAGTGGATGGGACTTTCTTACATGATGCACTCAGCTGGGCTTCTGGATTACTCAGCTTGATCCAGGCCAATCCAAACCCCCGATAAATTTAGATCAGGCATCAAGCCCTGCCAAAGACTTGCAGATCAAAGCAATAAGAATACTGGCATTGGAACACAATAACATTCACGACGTTGGCTTCCTCTCCACTTGTGTGACAGATCCCTGTCAGTCTGGGGCAGGCATCTCCCGTCCATCACTTGGAGTTAAGCACCGTCTTTGTGCACAGTAGAGCTAGGGCTTGCAATAGTGCCAATAGAGACCCATAGTAATGACAGAAAAGAATTAGTGTGGGCTAATAATGACTATTTCTCCATCTCGGAGACTTGCTTTCCTCTGCGAGCAGGTACAAGTGTCTTTCTCCTCCGGTGTTATTGGCCTGCAGCACTTTCTGCGTATTTCATAAGTGTATTTGGCGGTGTGAAATGCCACGCCACAATTTGTGGCATTGAAAAACTCACTCTCTCGGAGTTAAAGAATGGTCCTCACAGACTAATTTGTGGTACACTACCTCAAGTGAACACTGAAAATATCCTGTCACCGCAGTAAGTCACCAGGATAGGTTTTTATAGCTGGCAAAGCTGATCCACCATACCCTGCAGATGGGAAAGCTAATTTCTCCGTACTTTATTTTATTTTTCCTATGTCTAAAATAACTCAAACCCTTTCCTCTGTGTCCTGGAAGGCTGTAATTTTCAAGGTGGTGAAACCTCGCAGCGGCAGGAGCTGAGTAAGTTCACAGAGAGCTGATCACACCTACTTGCAAGAACCCGCGCTACGTTTACTTCTTCTGGTTTAACGGCGGAGAGGAAGAGGAAGGAAGAGGACATTTCTGACAAAGGGTATGTCAGCACAGCATGTCAGGTAGGGATGATTTGAAGGCAGTGCCCAATCAGCCCAAGGCAATTAGCACCAAAAATGCAGCAGAATTTAACTAATCTACACTGTCTTCTCATAAGCTGAAGGACTACCTTGTTTTAGGACAACTGTTACCATCAGAAACTTCCAACCACCTGGGCTTTCCTTCAAGGACCATGGTCAAACCGGGACTATGTTTCCAGCCGTAGAGCTGGCAACTCTTCCGGAGCCCGGAGTCTGGGAAGGACAATCAGCTCTTCCCTTGTTTAACCTGAGCCTATTTGCATTCCACCTGTCACTGGCCCACATCCTAATTAATTTCCTTTGCTGCAGCACTGGGAGCCGGGTGCCCAGGAGCAGCCCTTGTTTCAGCCTCCGAGAAAACCAAGTGCAAAACTTGAAGGTGGGAGAGGGTCAGGTATGTTCTGTGCTAGAAATCCAGAAGTCTCTCGCTGGCACAGGGCCGCTCTGGAGTGTCCCAATTCCTTGTCATTACCTAGAGGAGAAGCTGCTCTTCCTTTGGCTTTCTTAGATGCTGGGCCCTTTTTCTCGGGTGCTCTCCTCTCCAAGGTGACCTGGTGCAACTCCTCACACCAGCTCCCAGCAGATGGGCTTTCCAAGCGGGACATCACAGTGCCGGTACATCGCAGAGCCTTTTCACCGGGGTGCTGGGGGGGGTATGCCTGCTTTTCCATGTTGACGAGGTACAGGGCAAAATCTGAGCAGGATGAGCTAAATGCTATAGAGGAAGTTCTCAGAGTAGAAAAAGCTGATTTGCAGTTTGGAGCTAACAACTTTTCCGTCGCTTTTGTTTGAAGTCCAAGCTGCTGAAGATCCGTCCACGACCAGAACCCAAGCAAAGTCTCCAGAGAGAGGTAGCCTTGTGCCAAAGGGGGAGCAGCCCGCGGTCTGCAGAGAAGAGAGAGGCAGGGCCAAGGACTCCGCGCGTGGCTGTCACCGTCGTCTGTGTCCTGTCGCCCAGAGGAACACGGACTCTTTCTTGGCAAAGGTACGAAATGTCACTAATTGCTAACCCTCCATGGTCAGGATGAAGTTAGAAGGTGAAATGATTGGTGCAAGCCCCAGAAATGAGGAGTTTAAGGGTGACAAAGTGGCCGTGGGCTAGAGTTTCCAGCTGTCTTTGTCGCTTCCTAGGGAAAAGAAATAAACGCTTGCGCCTGACCAGAGCCCCTCCTGGAGGATACATTTCCTGGGAACTCTCACTTTGATGGCTGTGAAACCCATAAAGTTTTTCTTCTTGTATCTGGGAAACTACAGCCAAGCTCCGGTGGGGCTGTCCTTGGTTAAATAAGTGACGGTAAAAATAACTCACAAATGCAACACCAACGTGGGCACGTAAATCAACACCTGGAGTGCCTCTTAAGGTGCCTCCTTTTTGGGGGGGGTGTCTGTGCGGGAGTCATCCTGCAAAAGAAATCCACTCGAGAGGGAGGAGGCAAAGTCCCATCAAGATAGGACTCGCAAATCCATCAGCAATTGCCTTTCAGAAGAGATAGAAGGATTTAACGCGGCCGTCAGCAGCATTCTTCAGGTCGCACTGCTGCGTAAAAGAGAGTGTTAGAACCTGGGACTTAAACTAAACAGATTTCCTATAGGAAACACACACAAAATTACATTGCTTCTAAAGTTACTTTTATAGACGTTTTCCCTGAGAAATATTTCTCCCTGGAAAAATAAATTCACAGGATGTAATTAAAACAGTTATGTGTGTACACTGGAATGGCACCCTTTAAGTGCTTCACCAAATGCACCACTAAATAAAGGAATGAAAGCCAGCTTTGTTTAAATCTATTAATAACAATATGTATTAATTATAAAATGAGACATTGTTCTCCTGGTTTATGGTTATGAAAATAGCCTTTAATAAGGCTGAGACTGGAGTACTCAGCTTTGCCGTTGTCTGCGCTGTTAAAAGGGCTTTGAAAATCTACCATAATCTACTTCTTTCACTTGTCAAACCCTGACCCGATAAAGGCGATGGGTATCAGATTCCATACCCCACGGATTCTGGTAATAACCAGGTGCTGATGACTGTATTATTTTTTCTGCTTTTCTTGCCATTTTCTTTGTTTTCAGCTTTTGTTTAAATTAAAAGAGAAAGAGGCAACTGCATTGCGTTAGAGTTTAACTTTCACACGCTGGGGACCGAAGGCTTAAGAGTCTTGTATTAATCCATTTCCGCATTGAGCGGGACGCATAGGTGCTCCCAAATCTGCTCAGATAATTAGGGATAATAATTATCGCTGGCCCCCTGCCTGCAACCCCAGGGCCCACTGCCTCCGTCCAGCAACGTGTAGCGAATCTACTCACCCAGCTTTGCAAAGCGCCTGGGCTACAGCACCCCTTTTCTGCCTGGAAAAGCATCCTCGAGGGTGCAGAGATGTTGCACCCTGAAGCCAAGTGTGTGTGTTGGGGGGGGTGTCGTTTTTCCTCGTGTGTTTTTCCTCCTTTTGGAGAAGCTTTGCGAAGCAGGGGTGAAAGGAAGGCGGCCCGCTTCAGCAGTATTTAGCCCAGCTAAAATCTTCTTGAGAGGCTACTCTCTCTTTTCTTCCCACTTCTCGCACCAGGATCATGCACAGTGATACTCCTGACCTGAGAAAGGGAGGCAGGCTGAGATAGCCCAACGTGCTATAGATGCTGTCCACGTTGGGGCATCTTGCGATGCTGCCCGTGCTGGGGCACCTTGCACCGTTATCCGCCGGCTCCTGCAGCCCCCGCGGGCTCGGTGCGGCTGGGCAGAGGCTCACCGCTCTGCCATTTCAGGGAGTAATTTTGGAGGGCCCAGGGGAAGCATCCGCTGGGCTCTCACAGGAGGGAATCAGCAAAGAAACATCCCCACCTGCATCTCTTCTCTGCCTGCTCCTTACGCAGGCCATCTCCCTCGCTTGCTTTGTAATTTGTTATACCTGAGTGGGTACCTTTTAATTTTTCTTTGATTACTTCACCTTTTACTCTTTCTTAGAATCATAGAATAGAATCATAGAATCTTCGTGGTTGGAAAGGACCTTTGAGATCATCGAGTCCAACCATATACACAAAAAAACAAAACCAAAACCAACCATCCTACAATCTCTGCCACTAGAGCATGCCCTGAAGTGCCAAATCTACACGTTTCTTAAATACCTCTAGGGATGGGGACTCCACCAACTCCCTGGGAAGGCTGTTCCAGAAATTCTTCCTAATATCTGATCTAAACCTCCCCTGCTGCAACTTCAGACCGTCTTCCTTTGGTCCTCTCATTATTCACTTGGGAGAAGCCAACACCCACGTTCTTAGTAGGGGTATAAGCTAAAAGCCAAAATCACACCTTTATACCAGTCCGTGTCCTTCAAGCGTGACTGGACATATTTTCTGTATCTCTCTCGAGCACAGCAGGGTGACATTTCTAATGCATCTTCAGTCCAGGAGCTCTTTTTGAGGGGAGAAGGAAGAACTCGGGGTCATTTGTTAAAAGAAACGTTGCATTGCCCTTGGCGCTTGAGGGAGATACTGCAAGGATCAACAGAACAGTCATTGTTATTTCTTTACTGGAAGCTGAATTTTGGTAACCAAAATATTTTAAATAGCTTCTCTGGAGCCACTTCCAATACGAAAAGAAAAAAAAAGAGACAAAAGAAACAGAGAAAAATGAACCGGGGTTGATCTGAAATACCTTGAAACTGAAACCCCTTCCCTGGGAAGGACTGGGAGCAAGGGGAGGTGGTTAAACGTGTGGAGTCGAGAGTCAATTTTCATTTCTTAATTAGCCCTAAACCCCCGCGCTCTGCCACCGCCAGTGAAAGCCTGGCCAGGGACCGCTGCCCGCGCGTCGCTTCGCAGCTGCTCAGCATCGCCGCATCTCAACGGGGAAAACAATTGGGGAAATGTTTTATGTTCACACTCCACCTCGGAGGTGGGCTGGCGTCCAGAGCGTGCCATAAAACAGGCAGGAATGCCGCTGGTTGGAAACACGCTCGTAATTCTTGTACCCCTCTTTCCAAAAGACACCTTTCTGCATTTAATTGTTTTAAAACCGCAGCATGTTCACGTTACCCTCTGCAGAAATCGTGTCTGAAAAGGACTTTGTAGTTTCTTTTTTTAGCACTGGGGTTTGAGTAGGGCGGGGGGTAGCTCTTCCTTTGTTTAGTTTCCTTAAATCCCCCCTCACCATAACAGCCGGGGGCTTCTTTCCCCCTTTTTATTCTCCTAGGGCTCAATTCAATAAATACACATCCGGCTCCTTCGCAGTCCTAGTCTGGCTTAATGAAATTGTGCTAGGCACTTCCAAGAGAAGGATGTTTATTTTTCTCCGCTGATTCGGTTAGGCTGGTCCAGGCCTCCTGTGCCCGCAGAGCTGCTCTATAAAGAGACCCTTGTGGTCGCAGGGTGGACGCTGTGTCAGCCGGTAAGTGCCTGCACTCACTCAACACTGGGATTCTCTTACTGCGGAGCCGGGGGGGAGCAGGCGGGCGGGTGGGAGGCTGTATTTTCTATATACAACACACGGGGTTTAAAAAAAAAAAAAGCACGCTGAGAGCACAGTGTTAAGGTGGGAAAGTCAAGCACTCGCAAGGCAGATAGAGCTACGGCTGTCTGGAGAGCAGGCTTAATTCATCTGTTTATGTGAGCACATTATGAAATGGTCTCCTATTTTTGCATAGTCCCGTGCTTGGTTTTTTGTTTGGTTTTTTTTTTTTTGTAGTTAACGGCATTTTCTAGCTTTTGTCAGAACTCGCCGCCTTCACAACGTGCTTTCACCACAGATGTCCAGCACCGTGGAGATCCTGATGCCTCCTCCTCGCCGGATGCAGCGGTGAGGTTGGGCACCTCCAAAAGCACAGGCTCTGAAGGGAGGCGGAGGTGTAGCTGCTGCCATGCGGGACTTGGTGAGCCTTTTATCACTCACGCAGGTGTAGGAATTTGTTGCTTAGCGCTGGTGAGACCAAATTTCGCGGCAGAGCTCATCTGAGACAGCAGTCCTATTCCAAGTCACTGGGAGATGCACCCGCGGGCTTGGATCTGCACTACCTGAAATAATGGGTTGGACTCGCTGATCTTTAAAGGTCCCTTCCAACCCAAACCATTCTGTGTTTTCTATGAAACAGTCACTGTTTGACTTCTCTGTGTGTCAGGAGGCAAATGCTGGTCTGGGTCATTTTGCATCTTTGCAGTGGAGTATGAAAGCCTGGCAACGTGCAGTGTGGATGGACTGGCGCAGAAAACCCAGATGCATCCAAATGCCAGTAGTTCAGGGTGATTCCTGTTCCCTTTGGGCCTGGCACTGAACCATCACAGAATAAACCATGTTCTGTGCCTAAGAGACCTTCAGCTAAAGCCACGAGGCAGAGGAAGTGTCATTCCAGCATTGGGAAATCAGGAGTCAGGTCTCTCCTGGCCCTTAGTTCCCAATCTGAAACTGATTTTGCAAAGCATCAGATTAAAACCAACCCATGTATTTAGTTCTTTCATTTTTGCCTTTCACATTTTCAAAGATTTCTACCCAGCGATGAAGGCCACAGTATATTTTGGAATGAAGTCCGAGTGCCTTTTTCAGCATCTCTGCCTCTGCTTTCCATGACATGGGGGTTAGGAAATCTCCACCTTCCCCTTGACGCGGGGCAGGGGCGGTTGCTCGGGGAGTATCAGAGACCTGCAAAGATCAAAAAGCAAGAGGCAGGGGTGGGAAACCCACATCCTACGAATGGTAGTCCGCTTTCTTCCGACTTGTGTTGCCCTCAGCTTCTTAAACTGCAGCCTTACTTTGAGACGAGTTGGGTCTCACTGCTTTGAGTTGGATTTCCTTCCTGCTTTGCTCCTGATGGAAATGTTTGACGGTTATAAAAAAAACGGATTGGTTCTCCTCCTTTTTGACCCAACCAAGTCTTCCCATTATGGCAACGGCTTCTGTCCTCAGGTGAGGATGGAGATGACATGCCGAAGGCTGGAAAGGGTGTTCATCCATCGGCAGATCGCTCTCAGCTGTTGGGAAAGCTGGCATTAGCTCTCTGGTGGGTACACCTCGGTGTACGGGAGATTCTGGGCCAGAAAAAGAGAGGATGAAACCAACTGACTGACTATAACTTTGAACAAAGTTTCTGATCCTGTCCGTTGCTGTTTATCATTTTAAAAACAGGAAAGGTTTTCAGCTGAGACTTGTCTGCATTAACACTCCTCTTCTGATACAGAAAGCCCCAGGGCTGTACTGGACTTTTCCTTTGCTGGAGACAGAGTCTACAGCGTTGCTGTAGCTTGTATGAAAGCATTGGAGTTGTCTTGCTTTTGACATTTTTGCCTAGGAACTAACATTTCCAATGTCCTCAGCAATGCTGCTAGCAAAGTGAAGGATGAATATTCCCATATTATTATGTCACAGTCTCTTTTTTTTTTTCTCTGTTTGGGGATTAATTTTGGTCCCACCAGCGCCATCATCTTCTCTAAGCCTAACTGAAATACCCGTTTTAAAAATTGTTCCTAAGAGCACCAGTAGTTGATTTGTTTTGTTGAAGGAAATGTATGAAATGTATGTCCTTCCTATGTTGGGGGCTCCAGAGCTGGATGCAGTATTCCAGGTGAGGTCCCAGCAGAGCGGAGTAAAGGGTGAGAATCCCCTCCCTCGCCCTTCTGGCCATGCTTCCTTTCATGCAGCCCAGGATGCGGGTGGCTTTCCGGGCTGTGAGGACACATTGCCGGCTCACGTTGAGCTTCTCATTCACCAACACCCCCAAGTCCTTCTCCTCAGGGCTGCTCTCAATCCATTCTCCACCCAGCCTGGATTTATGCTTGGGATTGCCCTGACCCAGGTGCAGGACCTTGCACTTGGCTTGGTTGAACTTCATGAGGTTTGCACCGTCCCACCCCTCAAGCCTGTCCCAGTCATTCCGGATGGCATCCGACCACACAGGGGCTGAAGGTGGCTTTGCTCAGGGCAGCAGGATGAAGTGGACAATGGTGCCAGACTCAGAGGAAGAGAGAGGGACAGGGAAGGCTGCAGAGAAGTGTTTTGCACATGCGTCGTGTGTATTGGAAATGAACTTTCTCCTCCCCAGCTCTTTTTTTCATGCTCTTGCTTTTCTTCGAGGTATTTCTTCTGACAGTTCCACACAAGTGGTGAAAG